>JAQBSW010003925.1:0-75803 GCA_029291075.1 Eudiplozoon nipponicum | reverse complement strand
CAACCTAAATTTGCGGAATTAGATATTTGAGATTTTCTAATTATTGTAACGCTAAAACATTATATACTAAAAATTACTCGTTGGCTTATTGCCTAACTTTTTTAAAATAAACATTTAGTAAAACGGTATAATGTGAAATAAGTTATCTTTTTGTCAGAACTCTAATTTTCTGATTGCCTAGCCATTTATAAAGCTTCTTCATATAACTCATGGATGCTTTAAGCAAGGTGATTGAGCAAATTGTATATATTCAATAAAAATATACTTGCTCAAAAGAATGCGGATAATAAGCTTATATTCAATGAAACATAAACGAAAATATACACAGGTAAAAATAGAAAAATATGTTTAATTTGTGGAAAAATTTTATGGTTTATTTTTCCCTAAAAGGACAAAATCACTGCTTCTAGTTCGTCTTGAAAAACAGAATATCCAAACACTTACTCCTGTGTGCGGGCTCGTTTATAAAATTTAAATAAATGACATTGTGTAGATTATTTATAATTTTGTGCAAAACGTGTTAATTAGGGGCGTGATGGAGCGCATTTATGCAGTTATGTATACCTGCGTTTAAATTCATTCGTGAAAATTTTATGAAATTTACGAGGAATGTATTTTGATATGTAGCTCTAAATGGTGTTAGGCAAATTATTTTTTATTACATATTGTTGTTAATGAAGACTGTGACACTTAAACGAGATGTTAGATGGGCAAAACGAATAAAAATGTCAATCCGTCAATGGCAGAATGTAATGCTTTGAATAAAATTCATCAAATTGAAGACTGTTAAATTTAAATTAATATTCGTCTTCGTTTTATTTAACTCGAAATACAAATTTGCAACAAATTTGGTGCGATTTGGCCATCTTTCGATTACATAAGCGCATTTATACAAAGAATGACGTATTTTGTAACAATTTACTGCCAACGTCAACCTAGGCACAAAATAATAGCTCCAATGAACCATGCGCTTTGCGCGAGCAGGCTACCCTTCAGTAGGAACCTACCTTAATTTGAGAGATTTTGTGATTCTTTAAATACTATGAAAAGCATTGTATACATCACTTCACGTAAATTTCTTACATCTCGCCCTAAAATAAGTTAAATTTCCGATTTCTTTTTAGCATAGCTGAAATATAAGTGCATCGTAAATTTGTACTCTATATTAAAATCGAGTAAAACGGAAAACGTGTTTTATTCAAATTATTTAGAGATTGAACAAACGGCCAGATGAAGCGAAATTTAAGTGTTATTTGATAGCAATTCTTTTAATTAAATATGCTTAATTTTGCTCTGGATTAAATTATAAAGTGCATTCCTACTTATGATTTAAGCTTGGTATCTTTGAAGCGGAGTCGTCTAATTCGTCGACACATTTCACTGGAATGTTGTGTCTTCACCTGGTAAGCGGCTTGGGGCTCCAGTCGCCTCACACGCTTTTGCGAGACTTGTACTGCGTGCTCGAAGTGGACGGTAGACGTCGTGCACGGTCCGTGATACGCACCAACACCGAATGTTTCGAATGGGACGAAGAGTACGACATATTCGTAATAGACTGTCAGGACATAACATTCCTTCTCTATCAGTGGGAGAGATCTAACAAACATCGGCTCTGCTTCTACGGCAACATGAAAATAGCGGATTTGCTAAAACATGCCAATGAACGAATAAAACAGGTTAATATAACTTAACAGTTTAGTTTGATGGTTATTGAATATAGTTAATTAAATCAAATTATTTTGTCCAACATAGATCAAAATGAAAATTTGTCAACTTTCGATAATTTTATATGGCTAAACTTGAATTCATTAGTTTTTATGATTTTGTCTAGCAAGATTTGGGTGGCTTTCTTAAGTGACTTTATACAGCAACAATATATGTGTAGAAATTCAAGAGGGCAAATATTTGAAGAATTTTATGGACAAAAATGAAGTAATACGTCTGTATGTTTAAGATGCATCTCCGATTTTCTATGACTTACGTATGAGTGTTGGTTTTTCCATGTTATTCTCTTTTTCTTCAATTTCTGCTGATGCCAATATATAGACGGCATATGGCAGTACATGTGCCCGGCAGTTGTTTAGCTACGTTGCACGATTAGCTAAGTAAAGTGGGATCGGTAGTTATATCGATTCCGTAAAATTGATTTAAGGAATAATCGCTAGATTATTTTAAATAACTAAAAATCAATACACACGGGGTGTGGCTATAATATACGACCTGTAATGTGTAGTCAAGTTCATGAGAATTAGCAATGTGCTGCTACTTTTAACAATATTATCAATAAGAATCCCAATACAATGCAAACCTTCAAGTGACTAAAGAATGTGGAATAAAAATCCAGAAATTTTAATTTACTTAATGCTATAATTTCTTAAAGTCAATTAAAAGGGATAATATTTTTTTTAAAGTAAGTGATAATTTAATGTGCACGAATACAAATAGGTGTTTTCTGTAATTTCTTGTTTTATATTTTATTCCATTTGTGGTAAAAGTTTAAACACAGGATAAAATACAAGTCAGTATTTTGACGGAGTTAAAAACAATAATACTAATTAATATTTAAAATTTTTTAAAGTTTCCCTGTGATCCATGTAAAGCAACGATGTTTCAGCGACACATTACTCAAAAAATTATTAAATTTTGAGCAAAAAATGACCAGTTTTGTCTTATGTGGCATTGTCAATCTAGCATGTCTAGATACTCTTTGTTGCGGAGAACTAATATATATGCAATTATGTATTAGGTGTTGCACACCTAGTAACAAATTAGTTCAATTATGACCAGAAGGATAAACCAAAGACAGCATGAAAGGAAAGTATAATCTCGTGCACATTCGTTTCGTGCTTACTGGCGACTCATCAGTAGGAGCCGGTATTACGCCCTTTAACCACTATATATTAGGGTGAGGAATGTGGAATAATAGGACGGTACAATCTCCTAGACGAATGTGTAAACCTGCAGTAGTGAAGCTAACATCATATAAAGTCTCGACAGCATGGCATTTTATTTTTGTCAGAAGGGGCCCGTCCACTAATGGATTCTTGACAGAAATTTAGAAGTTCCAGATAAGGACGAAACCGGTCTGCATGTATTTCATTTAATATATTATAAAACGATTAGTGTTTACTTACAACTACAATATGTAACAGGATTGGTGTTTATATCAAGAAAGTAAAATTGATTTAAATATTTGTTGGCAACACTCGCGCATCCAATGTTCGTTTAACTGTAGTAATGTTCAATTCAATACCACTTCCGCACGTAGCGTGTTTTCTGTTCTATAATGAGAGATTTGAGATGGCTTGTTGGAAATTTCTTTCTACATATCTGCCATATAGTCTCCCCAATTAGTTATGGCCAAACAAAAAGCATCAGTTGATGTATTATTGAAAAATGCGTTTATCGTGTTGCCAAATGGCTCGGTGTTTAGAGCCACATACTAGGAAGCATTCGTGCCCAGGTTCGAGCCCACTCCGCATCGAAATTTTAAGCTCTACTTGAAGAGTTCCCAATGTGACAAAATCGGTCTACTGGAGGAATTTATTTTTCTACATCATAAAAGTGACACGATGTATGCAGTTTTACTTTCTATATCAAAAACGTACACATTATGCCACGTATTTGCAAACTTAGGTTGCTCTTCATAAATTATTTAATAATGAACTGATTTCTTGTCCTATAGTATCTGTCTTTGCGGTAAATTTTGCTAATCGAAACACCGAATACATTTTTCAAGTTGAAAAATTTGGAATTAAGAACTGTTATTGAATTTGGCCTACCTTAGACATTATCGAGGCTATCCACAGTTAGTGCTATAAAGAACAATAATGAAGCTTGAAATCAACGAAATGTATGCAGGCATTGTATTATACATATTTTGAAAATACCGTACAAATTAAATGTTTTATAAAAATTCATCTTGTACAAACGCTGAGTGTCAACATTCAATTTAGTTCATTGACTACATGGATATTATGCAAATCCTACCGAAGACAAATGGTTTATTACGGTTTGTTTCGGAGATCTAATACCTATGAAATTATGTATTTGGTGTTGCGCACCTAAAAATAAATTAGTTCAAATATGATCAGAATCGGAAAGTGTAATCTCATGTGCACAGCTGGTTTTATCGCTAAGTGGGATATTAAACGAAAATTGGTTGCGCGGGCGTTAATAAAAATTACTATAATCAAGGTTTCAATTTTGATATAAACACCTGACCCATTAAGTACATATAGAAAAGGCAATTCAACCAGCAGACCAGTTTCGTGCTTATTGAGAACTCATCACATACTAGCCAGAATTTGCCACAAATAGGGTTCAAATCTGGGCACATCTGGCTGAGTTTCAGCTGTTTTGTTTGTTGGAGATAATTCTGATGCCACAATGAATCATAGGTTTTTAAAAATCTAATGAAGCAAATCTAACGTATGGAAAATATAAACATAGGTTGTGCGGGCTGTGATAATAATTATTATAATCAAGGTTGCCATCTTGACATTAAGTACATACATTAAGAATTGTATAGTCAACTATTAAATATTTTGTAATTCGGAGTGCCATTTTTACATGCAAAGATAAGAAATTTTACCACAGATGTGAAACTATTATTTGTTTAAATCAAGTTTGCGTGTTAGTAAACACTATCCCAATATATTTAACTCATTAATCGAACAATGCTAACAACTCAATATTGCACTGACCTTCCATGATCATCATTAGAGTACGACGGCAAACTGACTATCGAGGATCAAACCGCATTGAATATATATGGAAATCAAATTTAGATATGCGCCTCTCACCTCTAGCAGTCTCGCATACATTGAACTTGACTGGAAATGTCGGATGCACAATTTCTATGCAGTCACGAACATTAACTGTTTGCAGCTTTCGCCACATATACATCCGACATTTCCAGTCAAGTTCAATGTATGCAAGACTGCTAGAGGTGAGAGCCGCACATCTAAATTTGATTTCCATATATATTCAATGCGGTTTGATCCTCGATAGTCAATTTGCCGTCGTACTCTGATGATGATCATGGAAGGTCGAAACACGTCAGTGCGTTGCGACTGGCGGTAGTTTTGTTATGTTGTTCGACGACTGGTTAAATACAATGGGATTGGTGTTTACTTCAAGCTCGCAAACTTGATTTAAAGAATTGTTACCACCACCCGCGCAATCAATTATTGTTTAAAACTATTATTTGTTTTATATTTGAACAGTATTTGAAGAGTTCTGAATACATACAAAACGGTCTACATTATACAATACTTAGTTTATTTTGACAAGCCTTTATATATATATATATATATATATATATATATATATATATATATATATATATATAACGAGACTGGTGTTTTTACTTCTTTGCGTATTTTTATTCTGCATTAGTGAGGGTGTGTTTTTGGTGATTTTTACAACTTCTGTATCTTGTTAAGCACGTAGTATTTCCTTGATTCGCGGCACATCTATTTCTCGCTGATTTTCTGATCGTTTAAACTTTTTGTCTTACTTTTTGCTAATGTTAAATTTGTTGTCTTTTTTACACATGGAGTTTGTTTTATTTTATGAATATACGTGTTGCTTTACGTCATTCGCGGCCAGTAATTTGCTATATTTTTTTGATTAAAATTTCGAACACTAAGCAGGAGTTATTCTGTTTTACATACTGTGCTTCGTAAATGGTTACGGTTTTTCTTCCGTCTTTCTGTGAATAATAAGAATGTCAGTTGTCCTTACTGGGTGCACGGTTCCGTTTATATGATTTGTAATATCTGACTTGGTGGATGAATTTACTCCTTCTGGATTAATGCTTGGAGTATTTATTGCTGGATTCAATTGAATTGCTACTTCTTCGTTCTTCCAAATGTACTTGCTAACGCAGATACAATTAAAATTATAAAATAATACGAAATTTGGAGTAAGAAAGCATTTGATCTTTCGAATCCTCACTGCTGGTTGAATTTGACGTTTATCTAGAACCTTGGAAAGTTTTATTCGTGATTCTCTTTAGTCTTTTTGTCATTATGGAGGCTGAAAGGTAGATTTAGACAGACAGCTAAACTAATCTCTTCTGTTACGTTAACCGGCCGAGGTTTCATGTTAACGTTAATTAATTTATCCGGATAATCGCTCACTTGCAAGATCTTCTACAAATGCTCCAACTCATCCTCGATCTTGGGCTCGGAGTATATCTTCTTTATTTCGTAGGCTAAATTATTTCATAGGTTTATTTTGTAAGATTCTCTGATGCTACTTCTGTATTAATTTATTGACTCTTAAACGTGGATTACTAATGTATGGATACTTTCAACGAGTCATCGTACTCTCGGAACAATTGAATTTCGCTTATCCAGTATATTTTGTTGGTTTTATCTAAAACATATACAGAATTTCCAGCGGTTGGAATGAGGAACAATGGATCGTCTACATATCTTTTTTATAGCATACAGGGTCCAGCTATATTCTGTAGGCCTGTTCATTCTAAATGAAACATGTATATATTCGCTAGCAGCAGTGCTAAACAACTTCCTTCGGCAATACCATTGAGCTGACGGAATTACTCAAAATTAAGGTATCTACGCAATAACTTTAGCTCAGTAGTCTTATGACTTATGTAATAAGCGTTATTTTGCATTTTATAAAAGGGAGCTTCGTTTATAAATTAGAAAGCATGAAATAGTCAGACGAATTAACAGGAATAATAAGTGTTGTTTTGTTCTTCGAATACTTGCAAAAGTTTCAAACTATGCTTTTTCATTTATGTTGTCATTAAATCATTTAAGTAGTCAGTTTTATTTTTAATAGTTTAAAAGGTTGCAATAGGCACAGGTTGTCGAGTTTCAATCTTCAATGGTCATCGTCAGAGCAGGTTGGCAAATTGAGTAATGAGGATCGAATCGCAATATCCCACGTATATACGTTATATCATTTAAAGCCAATGATCGCAACTGCTGGAACAATAATTATCTAGACCAAATTTGCGAAAAAGAGATATAAAGCAATCCTATTGTGCGTAATCATTCGCTGTGATGATGTTTTAGTGAAAGTAAAAGCGTGTCAGTGCATAAAAGAGGTCGTAGTATTGCTAAGATATGAAAAAAATTAAATAAAGTGAGATTGGTTTTCATCTAAAGAGTGCACTTTTTTAAAGAAATTTTATCACTTCTTGTGCATTCACTGATTCTTTATTGGTATAAAGCAATCATTTTAATTAAATAGGTAATGCCATTAAACGATCGATCGTTTCGTGGGCTGTGGTAACAATTCTTTACATCAAGTTAGCGAGCTTGAAGTAAACACCAATCCCAATGTCATCAAGCAACTGGCGGTAGTTTTGCTAGGGTGTTCGATGACTGATTAAATACAAAATCGGATTGGTGTTTATATAAAGCTCGCAAACTTATTTTAAGGAATCATTTTATTTATCAGTACATCCTTTTGCTTGGAGAATTAATGCAAGGAAATTCCAATTTATAGTATATGAATGTGGTCAATACTGCGGCCGGACTGTGTGGAAAAAGAGAAAGCAGATAAAATACAATACTTATTTTTGTTAACCTAATTATTACTGATTTCATATGTATAGACTAATTAGATTTTACTATGAATATCAATTTATAATAATAATTGTAATAAATGGGTAATGAATAATAAAATAAACTAAATTAAAGAAAAATTGAAATAGTAAAACGTCCAAGTATCTATACATGAGTTAAAGTCTATGCATATTGTTAATTAAACGCAGACCTATTTTACACTTCTTCTCGGTTCAATTTTCCACATAGATTGATTTCTAAGCTATAAAAATAGGTTTCTTTTTAGATAGTCAAGGCGAAAATATTAGAACATTTATTCAATATTCTGAAATTGTTGTATTTTATCATTTCC
Source organism: Eudiplozoon nipponicum (assembly GCA_029291075.1). Lineage (NCBI taxonomy): Eukaryota > Metazoa > Platyhelminthes > Monogenea > Mazocraeidea > Diplozoidae > Eudiplozoon > Eudiplozoon nipponicum. Next base: position 67,904 of record JAQBSW010003925.1, on the reverse strand, counting down.
AATATGGCGAGTAATGAGTAAAATGCCGTCTTGCTCAACTTTGGCTTGCTGCTAAGGAATCTCAGTTATTTTTAGCAAGCTGTGTCCGAACTTCACCCCCCATCCCCCACCCCCCCCCTTCAATCAGTGTACGAATTTCACGACCTATTACGTTTACAAATGAAAAAGAGGAGATCGTTTAATTACCAATGATATATAACAGTACGGAAAATAAAATGTTGATCTGTAGTGAACTAAATTTACATATTTATATATGGATTTTGACATTAAAGCGTTGGACAACGAAAACGTAACTCAACAATAAACTATTAAATAATTATTGCACAAAAAGGTAAATAAAACTATTTTCTTCACTGAAGTTGAGTTAAATTTAAAGAAATATTTATTTCTATACGTTTATGATTCCATTTATAAAATTTAATAAGCGTTTGTATTTGCATAATTTATCTTGTTAGGTGATGGCATTTTTATTTCAATTTCCAAGCCGCAATTATTGGTTTATTATAAACCAAGAGGACTGCTTATCATGAATATTTTCATAGAAATAGTGGAAAGTATATTTGGAATAAAACTTACATAGAAAAATTAATAAACGAATTCAAAATTATTAGGAAAAAACACAAATTTTATTCTTTAAATCAACACTGGCAATGTGAAATAAGGACCAATCCCATTGTATTTAACTAGAAGCAAAATATAGAAAAACTGCCGTCAGTCACACGAACTAACAAATTCCATCACATAACTTGTCACCAGAAACAGAAAGTTGCCTAAAAATTGAAGGCTTTGATTAAACGAATAATACACAAAAAGAAAAGCTGTAGAACTAAAACAAGTGACGTATAATTCTAATTAGGACAAAGAAGCTGATCAATGGGACAGAATAATACGAAGGAAGACTAGGAAGAACGAAGGCCTCCAGAATTCATTTCACGACATCACCAACTAAAACACATGTATATTTTACTGCAATTGACAGAGGTTTCCCGTGCAAGGCATTTTTTGCATATTTCAACATCTATTTATATAAGCACCAGTCCATTTATACATATATTTGTCAGTATAAACTAAAAATCGTATGGTGTAGAAAAGGCAATTCATATGGTATGCCGTTTTGCTCATTAATGGGATATCTTCACGTATTTTCCAGAATTTGCCGCGGGTAACGCTCGACCCTGGGCACGTGTGCCTCGTAATTCTTAACTGCTAGATACAGTTTGTGCTAGAGATATAATATATATGCAACTGGGTATTAGGTGTTATATACCTAGTAGCAAATTAGAACAAATATGACCAATACTATGGCTATTGTGTCAGTGTTATGTCCACCTATGTTGGATGGTCCACGTACATGTATGTCGTCAGTGTTTATTATTAGCGTATCGTCTAGACGAGCCTTAATTATGCCTAATTCTGCAGTTAAATTATTCATTTGAGAAGTCAATGCCTGAATCAACGTTTCCAACCCATCAGAAGACATTTTAAATGTACCACAAATGCTTTATTTTTACTCAATTATATATAGAATTTTGCTCGCACAACGAGCATCGATTTAATAAAACAAATTTACACATTAATTAATTTATGTTCACTTCAGCTCGAAGTCTGCTTTTCTCATTGGGCTGACTGCTTCATTCTTATACGGGCGCTTCTGCGAGGAATTTCTGTTGAAATAATGTCTGCCCTAGATAAGACCCTTTGTTCATTATTTGTCTTAAAGGTGGCCATTGCCACAGTCAGTACCCAATACGAACATTATGGTGACGAAAAGTGTTATGGTACTAACACTATGGTACACAAATGCATATATATTATTTCTCTGCCAAAAACAGTATCTAACTCTTATATATTTTAGTGAATAATGTCATGATTACCGCAAAATGTCATATTTGAACTACTGCGCAACACCTAATAAACGATAGTTACGTAATTCTTTGTTTTAAACACTGATAAACTCTGCTGCATGCTAGAGGCAATTTTAAGTTATATAATAGCAGTTATATCTTGGTTAGCTTTTCCTTTAGGTGTAGACTATATGGCATACCTTTAGACCTAAAGTTTCAACTAATCACTCCGACTATTCATTTTAGAACAGAAACATAATTACATGGGGAAGTGTGTCTGCTGGATAAAGTACCGTTTTTTACTTTTTGAAATGCTTAGTTTATACCGAATATTGTATGTAAACAAGGGCGCAGGTGTTTATATCAAGTATACATCCTTGATTTGAATAGTTGTTATCACAGCCTGCGAAACCAATAGTTGTTTAATTATATAAATGTTTAATTCAATACCTCTTCCTCGGGTAGCGTAGCGTCTGATTGATAATGACAGATCTTTGGTGTTTAGTTGGAACTTTGTTTCAGAAGAGATGCCATACAGGCTCCACGAAAAGGAAAAGATGGCCAGGAAACATTAGTTAGTAAACAATTGGAAAATATGTGCAGCGTGCGGCAGGGTTGTTCAGTTTTCAGTCCAACAAATTCGGGAAAAAGACATTTCCAGTTTCGATCCCCATCCGTGGCATATTTTGAACAGGAAGTGAAGAGTTCCCAATAAGGACAAAACTGATCTACTGGATGAAGTGCTTTTCATAAATTTTTAATGACTATTTCAAACTGACAAATATATGCATATAATGGGACTGGTGTTTGCATCAATATGGCGACCTTGATTTCAATCATTGTCGTCACCGCACACGTAACCAATATTCGTTTTATCTGCACATATTTATGCGTTACAAGGATAAATATAATTTCAAATGTCCTCTGGAACATAAAGACATTCATCCTCGTTCAATTTAAGCGAAATAAATATATTTTTCACGAGAAATATAAGTTATTTAAAAACGCCGTTTGACAGGGACGTGTTAAAAATTTCTTTTAAGCGATGTGGTTTTAACCGCACCATGTGGTGTAAAATTGAGAATTATTAAAATGTCATGAAACCACACTTAAAATAATCCAAGCAGGTGCACTTATACGTACCGCACTATGCATCCTGAATTATCAAATCTCTACATGCTTTTGTACTTTGCTATTACGCTTACATTAGCTATTATTTGTATTAACGTTAATGTTACAAATGATTTGTTTAAATTTGTGCGCTATAGTAAGTGGCAATTTGCTAAGGGTCCGAAGTTGTGCATACCTGAAAAGTATTGTTATTTGAAAAGTTTATTCAATACAGGTTCAAAATTGGGAGCAATTTCTAAAAGTTTTAAATGTTATTTCATTAGTCAGTTAAATATTATTATTTGTTGAAATCGCACAAATTTTTATACAAGCGAAATTATTTGTCTAATTAGTTAAATTTTCTGCAGTTTGAGAAAAAAATACAATTATTTATACTGATTTCCGAAATATAACCTAAAACAAAAGTATGCAAATATGTTTCATCAAATATAACTTAAAATATTCTTAGCCAACATAAATATTATTTTCGTTGTATTCAAACAGTCGCCCAACCTATCAAAATCACTCTCAAAGGCTAGATCATATTTAATTTGAAGAGCTATTTAATCGTGAAATTTTAGTATTGCTTACAAAATAAACAAATAATTGCATTTGAAATTTAAAACACATAAATGGTAGAATTAAAAATGAAAATTTATATATGGTTTATAATTATCTGAGTTAATTAATAATCCCATAATATTTTTCGATGCCTTGGTGGACAAGCATCATTTAAATAAATTTTATCAAAATCTTTGCCATCTATGATTTTTCTGTGTGCGATTCACTGCTATGTTACACATTCGTGACTTTGAGATAATCACTATTCCTCATTATACCTTTTAGCACAATCTAGGGTGACTACCATTGTGGAGATTTTCTTAATTTTTCTGCTCATGTATGCTCGTGCGCAGTAAACGAGAGCATCAAGCCAATTAGAATTCACATTTTGTTATAATTTCATTTACATTCAATGTTTGCCTTATAGTTATATCTTTTGTGACTTTAGCGAATGCAGCAACCTAGATTCAGTTGTATCTGCTTTTGAATTTTTCCATGGAATATTTAGTCAATCGCAAAAAATTTTAGATTAGTTTAAGCGAGTTACCTTTAGATAGAAAAACAGTCCAGACTAAAAATAATTACTCATATATATACTTATATATATGTATATATAAGAACAAAACATGGAAAAACATTTATTAATAAATTTTATTTCTACCAGTAGCTACAGCCATTGTTCTGGATTCGTTAGTATATTCGTTCATCCAATCCCACTGTACATTTGTCGTAACCAATCTCCTCTTCGTTATGCTAGCCTTTGTTTTGCGCAATTTAGACCACTACTTTTGCGCAATTTAGACCACTCCTTTTGCGTAACGTCATTTGGTGTGTCATCGCTTTCATTGTAATTGCGTCCGTAATTGATGTATGTGTCGTATTTTGCGAAGCGTTGGCTATTTTTAAAGGCATGTCAGTTATGTCTTTGTTCCAGTCCAATTTAATTTCTTTTTGAATTATTTTATGCACGTTTAAGCAGGGCTTCAGCTTATTAATTGCAATAGCTTCAAAAGCCAGAAGCATTTTCTCTGTTTTTGCCTTGTAGAGAACTGAAAAATTGTTACTAATAACAGCATGACCTGTGAGTAGTACATGTTCGCAAATTGCTGATTTTTGTGCAGGAGCTGCACCCCTCTTTAATAGTTTTTGAGGGAGATGCTGATTTATTCTAGTTTCGAGCCTCTTTTTTGATCTGCCGATGTACTGAGCGTTGCAGGTACATTGAAATTTGTATACAGACAAAGGTGTTGACGTCACAGAGAGGCTATCTTTTTCATTCGTGCGCATCAGTTTTGTTGTGTTGAACACCACTCTCACCTGTATTGATGGAAACTGTGCTTTTGTCGCTCGAATTACTTTTCGTTTGAAGATTTCCGCTGGAAGATCACCTCCAAAGGGAACACTAAGCGTTACTCTCTGGGGAGTTTTATTTTCCTCCAAATTGGCCTTGATTTTGTTGCGTTGCCTCAAGATGTTTTCGATGAACCAGTCCGGATAGCCATTATTTCTCAACACTTCGCGAAGCAAATTTAGCTCTACTTCAATGATGTCCGGTGAACAAATCCTGCATATTCGTGTGCCCAAATTTATTATTAATTGCAGTGCAATGTTCTAAGCTCAAAAGGTTTCCTGAGAATCCAGGCAAATTTATTCTTAATTACATCGACATAAATCTAACGAAACACCAAAATGAAGTTCTCTCTCTTGGACCGAAATACTGCATAACAAAAACTAGAATAAACGAACGTGAAGAAAAGCATATGCAAGCATCAATGGAATGCTTCTTTGAAGATGCCACAAAACACAAATCGAATCAAATATACGACATCTCGCTCTTTAAATCGGACGTCCGAATTGAGTATGGCCAATATATGCGCACATTCAAAGGCAATAAACTGGTCACCAAAAGGCATCTAGAAGAACTAAATGAGCTACAACGAAGCAAACAAATCAGACTCATGAAGCCAGACAAAGGGACAGGCGTAGTGTTAATGAACTATACGGACTATAGTCAGGCGATGTTACAAATTCTGAATGACAAATCCAAATTTAAACGCGAAGAGGTACAACGCGACACTACGGCAAAATTAGAAAATTCCATAACGAAGATTCTAAACCGAATTATTTCGAAGGTCGAAGCTAAACAAGAAATCGACATAGAGCACAAAAATGCTTTTATTACAGAATGCAAACATGCCAAGCCCGTAGGTTCAACGCAGCCGGATTACAAAATGACCCACAAGGAAAGACTTCCGCCTTTCAGGCCTATTTTATCTATGATAAATTCCCCACAGCACAGGGCAGCAAGACTATTATGCTGGATTATAAAACCTATCCTGAAAGGAAGAATAGACCACGTCGTACAGGATAGCTTTCAATTTGTAGAAAAAATTCGCGACCTAAATTTGAAAGAGAGGAAAATGGTGTCCCTCGATATAAAGTCACTCTTTACTAGCATTCCAGTAAATAAAACTATAAATATCCTATGTGAATATATACGATTATCAGGAGCGGAAACACTGATACAAGTGGACGACATGACAGAACTAGTTCTATTATGCACATCCAACGTACAATTCTTATTTCAAGGAGTCTTCTACAGACAAATTGACGGCATAGGTATGGGTAGTCCTCTTGGACCAGTATTGGCAGACATATAAATGCACCATTTAGAAACAACTGGTTTAAAACCATTTATCAATGGAACTCATTTTTACGTGCGCTACGTTGACGATACCTTCATGGTCGTTGAAAAGGATGAAGATACAAATTCACTGCTACATCACATAAACAAGGTAGACCAGGCAATCAAGTTTACAATAGAAGAAGAAAAAGACGGATATTTATCCTTCCTAGATGTAGGAATAACGAGAGATGAAGAAGGTACTCTCTCAAGGTCAGTTCACAAGAAATCAAGCTGGACTGGACAATATATCCATTATATGAGTAGTGTGCCAAGGGCATAAAAAAAGGAACCTAATAATAAATTTGGGCACACGAATATGCAGGATTTGTTCACCGGACATCATTGAAGTAGAGCAAAATTTGCTTCGCGAAGTGTTGAGAAATAATAGCTATCCGGACTGGTTCATCGAAAACAACTTGAGGCAACGCAACAAAATCGAGGCCAATTTGGAGGAAAACAAAACTCGCAGAGAGTAACGCTTAGTGTTCCCTTTGGAGGTGATCTTCCAGCGGAAATCTTCAAACGAAAAGTAATTCGAGCGACTAAAGCACAGTTTCCATCAATACAGGTGAGAGTGGTGTTCAACACAACAAAACTGATGCGCACGAATGAAAAAGATAGCCTCTCTGTGACGTCAACACCTTTGTCTGTATACAAATTTCAATGTACCTACAACGCTCAGTACATCGGCAGATCAAAAAAGAGGCTCGAAACTAGAATAAATCAGCATCTCCCTCAAAAACTATTAAAGAGGGGTGCAGCTCCTGCACAAAAATCAGCAATTTGCGAACATGTACTACTCACAGGTCATGCTGTTATTAGTAACAATTTTTCAGTTCTCTACAAGGCAAAAACAGAGAAAATGCTTCTGGCTTTTGAAGCTATTGCAATTAATAAGCTGAAGCCCTGCTTAAACGTGCAGAAAATAATTCAAAAAGAAATTAAATTGGACTGGAACAAAGACATAACTGACATGCCTTTAAAAGTAGCCAACGCTTCGCAAAATACGACACATACATCAATTACGGATGCAATTACAATGAAAGCGATGACACACCAAATGACGTTACGCAAAAAGAGTGGTCTAAATTGCACAAAAGTAGTGGTCTAAATTGCGAAAAACAAAGGCTTACATAACGAAGAGGAGATTGGTTACGACAAATGTACAGTGGGATTGGATGAACGAATATACTAACGAATCCAGAACAATGGCTGTAGATACTGGTAGAAATAAGATTTATTAATAAATGTTATTCCATGGAGTACGTTGTTTTGTTCTTACATTTTAAAAAATGGTGAAAATAGAAACGATCATATATATATATATATATATATATATATTAGTCCAACATGTTGCAAATAGAAGAAATGAAACTAAGCACAAATTTAAATGGGACTTGGACAGACCCACGGACAATTTTTGTCCTGCACAGATCTAGATAAGGTTGATTAATCGAAATAGCTTCATTTTAATGGTCAACTATGCAAACAGATAGATGGCCAAGGGATTGGTTCCGCTCTAGCCCCCACCATGGCCGATATGTTTGTTTGTGATATTTGATTTATTAACTATCGTGAAACTACAGGAACGGTAGTTTGGTGATATGTTTTCGTACCATGAAAGCTATGTTCATGCCGGAGAACTATTCGATAAATTTAACTAATTGCATCCAATTAGTATATCTAAAATTAAAAACGAGAATAATATTAATCTAGATTTTCTAGATTTCATACTCAAACGTAGAACTCATGGCACATTGCGCAGTCCATCTTTCCATGAGACAACATAGAGAGTGCAATATTTGCATTTCAATAGCTACTGCTCATTGAACCGAATTGTGATATGATCTCCGTTATTTTGCTATCCTTTGAGTTCTTGGAAAAAGTAAATAAGTTACATGCACATTTGTAGGTTTAACAGACAACAGAATTTCTTGGTTGTGCACGATTTAAACTAACGCCTCGTAGTTTCTAATAGGCAAGCTGACGCCGTAAGATTTACCTGTCTGAAGCTGTGCGCAAAAAAGCAAATTATATCGGCGATGACAATCACATTGGGCATTTCTACTAAAATGCAAAATTAAGTAAGAATCCGCACACCGCAAATATACGTTTGTATATTTTATTAAGGATTTATGGCCTTCCTTTTACCGATTAGTCTTATAGGTGCATATAATGTTTCGAAAAAAACTGACGTGTTTCAAGCTTAACATAATTATACTTAATCTGTTTTTTTATATTTCAATCAAACGTGCTGGCTAACCTTTATAGAGTCGTGCTTATTATTGTCCACAAATCTACAAAATTGAGCAGCGAAATTTTAGTTCGTCTAAACGTTAGTTTGCGTGAGCTATTTTATTTATTTTTGAATTAAAAGTAAAAATGTTGAATTAAATTTAAACGAGTAGTGTACTAGTGGTAGAATGGTTTGAACCAAGTAAGGAAAAAACAATGTGTAATTTATTTTTATCTGTGTATATTTTAAAATAACTGTTATTTCTCTATTTCTAGATTTATAATGCAGTGTCAAAATGTTTGAGTACCTTAATTTATACATCGTGCAACGTATTTTTTGTTTTAGAAATGTTTAAGTACTCGCATTACTTACAAATTATGGCTTTGTATTTCCAATAAAATCAATTTTATACACTTAAAGAGATGGATAATATTTAGTGATTATAAGGCCTAAAACTCACATAAGTTGAATTGTCTTAGTTTAAGCGAAGTTTTCATCAGAGTTTCCTCATTTAAAAACGTTACTACTGTGCTCCAACTGAAAATTGAAAGCAAGCATGTATACAAAGGGATAATCAAGATACTTTACAGTTAAATACTCTTTGTTGCGAAGAACTAATATATAATAATATAATATGTACGAGATTTTGCAAACCTAGTAACAAATTAGTTCAGTTGTGACCAGAAGGATAAACCAAAGGCAGCATGAACGGAAAGTATAATCTCATGCACATTCGTTTCGTGCTTACTGGCGACTCATTAGTAGGAGCCGGTATTACGCCCTTTAACCACTATATATTTGGTAAAAGAATGTGGAACGTCCAATCCAGGACGGCTACAAATATATAAAGTGGTTAAAGGGCGTAATACCGGCTCCTACTGATGAGTCGCCAGTAAGCACGAAACGAATGTGCATGAGATTATACTTTCCGTTCATGCTGCCTTTGGTTAATCCTTCTGGTCACAACTGAACTAATTTGTTACTAGGTTCGCAAAACCTAATACATAATCAAGATACTTGTTATATGTAGACATAACTTCAAGTTAATATCTCCAGAAATTTTTTTTAAATGTCTATACAGAAAAACTGCGAACACACACGTTTTTGTGTGTGTATGTGTGCGTATGCGCGTTTGTGTTTTTTAACTTGTAATTTTCCCACTCTTTCTTATCGTTATTCATAGTCGGTGTGACCTAAATTTATCTTCTTGGTTATCAAAATTATGATTACACAAAGTACAGTCATGTTGAGTTCGGGCGAAAGGCAAAAATATATTTTTAACCGTGCTATTGGGGTCTTTTGCATAATAAATGTGTATTCCATATAAGATTATTTAATTAATTCAAATTACAATCAAAGAATGGCACTTTTCGCGAGATCACGTTTTTTGTGAATAATGTGACTAGTTATCGATACTGTTTCTAAAACCAGACTTATATGAAGAAGTCATTGGTCGCGCGGGTGTGAATAACAATCATTTAAATGAAGGTTGTGAAATTGAGATGAAAGACGATTCAATTATATGATTTTTTTTCAGAATAGACTAAGCATCGTATGAGGTAGCAAAGGAAATTCATTCGGTAGCCTCGTTTCGTCCTTATATGGAACTCGTTACGTATCGAGGCAAAATTTTGGACAGTGCTTGACGTATCACTTATATAGACGAAACTAGTCTACTGGATGAACTGTCTTTACTAACTTACGCGATGCTTTATAGTGCCATATATATATATATATATATATATATATATATATATATATATATATATATATATAATGGAATTTGTGTTTATCTCAAGTTCGCAATTTTCAGTTAAATAACTAGAGATTACGCTTTTTTGTTAGTATGAAATCATCCTGGCAAATGGGCACAAATGCATACAGAAGCAGCTGTCACATAAAAGCAACATTCAATATGAGGCATATTTCAAATTTTAAAAGTAATGTATAACCAAAAATTAGGCATTACGGAATAAGCCAACTTCTAAATTCATTTCTTGCTGTTAAATAGAAAAATGGCATAAACGTCGGAACGAAATACACATGTATTTCGATGGAACAATAAGAAGATCAGTTTTCAATTTATAACACACAAACATGTTAATCTAAATTGTTCAAACGGAAGAAATGTAAATAAAATCTTCTTTAATTTCAAACTGGGAAGCGCGTTTGTACAGATTGACTTAATTATGATGAAAATGCGTTTTTTTGTACCTAATTTATGAAATACAAGATATATTTAACAAGGAATGTACATTTAACATCAAACGTATTATGCATATACTGGATATAAACTAGCTAAATGCTTCTTCTTGTCCGTATGATTCAAAATACCACGAAAATCTAAGTGAAATTTAAACGCAAAAAATATTAAGAGAATTCAAGCTATATAGGGTTGAAATCTGATTTTCGAATTTCGAGAGTGTAGGTTTTTTAATTTTAACTATTAATAAACGTAGAGTGAGCAGTGATAACAATTACTATAATCAAGGTTTCGATCTTGATCAAGACACCTAACCAACTAGGTACAAATATTTTTCAGTATGTATGTATAAACTTAATGGGTCAGTTGTTTATTTCAAGATTCAATTCTGAGCTTTTACTGACAAACGTACGTATTTAATAGGTCAGGTGTTTATATCAAGATCGAAACATTGATTATAGTAATTGCATTAGTAACCACCTGGCTTTTTATTAATAATCACCGAGCTCCGACAAGTTGAATGGCTCCTGCTCGCATATAAGTTTGCGTTTACATCTAATTAGCTAAAACAAAGCAATTTTCAATCTTGTTAAAATTTTCCCAAATATTCTAACAAATATTTGCGGAAATCTCTCATTTCTGCATCCTTCCTTGATGTTGCACAATTCCCTTTTATTATAATAATTGATTAGGTTAGCTTAAGTAATTGAACTGAAGTGAGACCTAACAGAAATTTCTCAATTCTGGCAAAGAATGCATCCTATAAAATGATTTGATAAGGTAAGAAATTGTATTTCTAGTAAGATTCATCGAGAGACATAGTTAGAAATAAAGCTAAATTGTGTTTTATTATAAGTACACAGATATCTTCATATTTATGATAATTCATGTTTTAGCATATCAATTATACACAAAAATCGAAATTTATCTATTTCAAGGAATTAAAATAATTTCTACCTGCTAAAGTAGAGTAGCATATGAATTTTAAAAAAAACATAAACGCGCAAGAATCGATCAGAAATTGCGTTGATGTATTGTGTATAAAGCATTTATTATAATGTAAAAAAAGATTTTTAATACAATTTATTAAAAGCATTACATATTTTTTGCGAATATTTTTTCTTTTAAACAGGATTTTAATAATTGCCCAAATATATAAATCGAGGTCTTATTATGTCAGTATAAACTGGTAATCATATCTCGATTGCAACCTTGATTAAAATAATTCTCATCACCTCACGCGCCACCAATATTTGTCTAATTATAATCACTCAAACAATTTGTTTCTCATTGTATTTAACCAGTCATCGAACAACGTAACAAAACTATTGCCAGTTGTTATGTCTTTTGACTACTGGTTAAATACAATGGGATTTGTGTTTACTTCAAGCTCGCAAACTTGATTTAAAGAATTTTCACCACTCGCCGCGCAGTCAATTATTGTTTAATTTGTTTCCCTCCTTTATATTTCTTAGATGAGGTTTATGTCAACCTTGCCAGTCATCAGTTTCAAAATCCGCGCTCCACACAAATCAATTTAGAAACTTTAAACTGATAATTGTTTGTCAGGTGTGAGGATTGTGAAAAGGTTGACTGGCAGAATTGTTCGAAATATTATGCAAGCTAGTTAAAGAAGAAAAACAATTTTTTTGTGGTAGAAATCTATTTCAACACAAAAAGATTTTTTCCAAAATATAAACCACCGTCAATAAACTATCAATTCAGCATTCAATACACAATTTTATGGAACGTTGTGATACATCAAATTTACTTTTGTAAACAATGACAGTTTGCAGTGTCAAGCGAAGACATGATAATGATCCACCATACCACAGCACACCTTCAAAATGTAAATCTTGCTTGTTATCTTGAATATTGTCGTCCAGTCCATTAATCAACGGTCAACTTCTTGCTTAAGTCCAGTTATCCATCGAAAATCCGACTTCAGTCAAGCGAGCAGGATACAGAATTAGCCTTCCTAGACGGTGGACAGGCCAACATTTTTGCTATTGCTTGACCGTGTGATAGAGAGAGACTAATCACGGGTAGAAAAATTGGCGCTCTAAAATCCAAAATAAATGCGTATAGCAGTCACCCTAATAAAGGAACATTTTTGCTGAATAGAAATGTATTACATTTAGCTTTGACTATACATTCGTGGCTATCAATTGCTATGACAGCTAGCACTATGTAAAATAGCATTTTCTAATTATTTCTTTCAACGCGCTTTTCATTTGAGAAATTTTTTTTGCATAGAAAAAAATAAAGAAAAGTCTAATCAGTTGTCAAAATTTCCTGAATAGTTTAGCTCAAGGAGTCAATTTAATTGGATTGCTCTAACAATGTGTACACTCATTCTAATGTAAAGCGCGCCAATTTAACACAAAGCGCGAGGAAAAAATTACGAAGCTGTAAATAAGTTTTGTTTAAATGTCCATATTCTCTTTGCTTATGCATTATTTATGGAAAAATTCTCCAGTATTTAATTGTGAGAATAGGAGAGTATAGAAATTCGTATGGATTCTGGCCTGTATAGATAAATGAATACGTCATGAAAATAAATTAATAAAGCACTTTTATTTAAAAAAATTAAACTGAACCTTTATAGTTATATATATATATATATATATATATATATATATATATATTTGGATACATGCCACCAGTTATATGTATCATCACCAGTTTAAGCTCATTGTCTTTACATGTGTCCAATTCATTTACAAATTAGTATTAAATTGTTAACCCCCCCCCCTGCTTCAGTGATTTCTTGCTCCTTACTGATATTTCCTTGTCAAAAGAAAATAAATGCTTTAACTGGCGAACACGCGTGGAATTTTTAATTGTTTTGCGACACAATTATGGTGTTGTATTGCCCTTTCGATTTGACACATGTTTTGTGGATTTTCGCGGACTGGTCGACAGGTCTGCGAAAATTTATCCAAAACTATGACGTATAATTTATTGAATAATATTTTTTCTCAAAATTAACGGCTTCTTCTAATTTCTGGTAAATTCAAATTCAATAACATATTTCAGGCGCAATGTAGCTGTATAAAATATCGCGTTGTACCTGCTTAATGTTTATAATCCATTTTGCACATAAATTTCCAACATTAGCGGTTAGATGCCGGTTTATTAGCTTGCTTTATGGTTTTGGCCTCGTCTATTTCTTTGAATTACCTTTATCACAATTTATTCAATTAGTTAAACAAAATATCCTTTAGGCAATAATTTGTACGGCATTTTTAAAATATGAGACAACCATTATATATATATATATATATATATATATATATATATATATATATATATAATAAATTATTCCATAGAGAGGAAAAGCAATCACAAAATCGATAAAAGCAGAATTATTTGTGAATATTCGTGCTAAGATCTTGACAATTTAATTTTGTTTAGACTAAACTAAACAAAATCCTGTGTTAAAGGTTGAACATAAATGAGTATTTATAAATGGGCCTGTTTAGGCCGCCCTTGTGGGCTAGGCATACTGTTATTATAATCATGTTTGTGATCTTGATATAAACACCTGAACCTTTAATTACTTACATATGTCAGTATAAACCAAGAATTGTATAGTGTAGAAGACCGGTTTCGTCCTTATAGAGAACTCATTATGCACTGGTCAGAATTTGTCGCGGACAGGGCTCGAACCGGAACACGCCTATTTCCGAATCTCGTGCTCAAACGACTGAGCCATCCTGCCGCACACTAAAAACAATTTTCGGATATATAAAAACTAAATTATCTTCGTCATCCTTTCATTTAGGTAGATCCTATATAGCATCCCTTTAGCCCTAAAGTTCCAACTAACAATCCCCGATCTGTCATTATAGAACAGATACCACGTTGCATTGGGAAATTTTAATTCTGGGCAGTACGTGATGTGTTCCCAATAAGGACGAAAACGGTCTACTGAATTATTTTACTTTTCTACACTATACAATTCTTAGTTTATACTTACATATGTAAGAAATTAATGGGTCAGGTGCTTATATAAAGATCGCAATCTTGATTATAATAATTGTTATCATCGCCCGCACAAATAATATTCGTTTTATTAGGCATACTGTTGTTTTTATTTAGAAAATGTGTTTCTCTTGCATTTGCTTGGCTTTTCGTTTAATCAGGTTCTGCATTGTCGGGGTGTGCGTTTATTCTGGTGATTTTACAACTTCCGTTTCTTTCCAATGACGTTGAAATTTTTTGTGTCTCGGCGCAACGTGTTCTTGCCTGCTGTCTTTTCTACCATTCTAAGTTGTTTTCTCTCTTGTTGTTAATCTTGTATTCGGTGATATTTGTACAGATTAAGCTCTTTTTGTTTTCTGAATATGCGTGCTGCTTCCCTTTATTTGTGGTCAGTTAATGGCTTCACTGTTCTGATGAAACTTTCAATCATTCAGCAGGGGATTTTATGTTTTACTTAGAATTCTATAAAAATATTAAAGAATTTTGCATACCTCACTTTGTGGGGAATTGATAAGTTATTTGTGTCACTTGTTGCCCAGTTTGGATTATATGGTCAGTATTTGCTGGATTGACGCATGATGCCACTACTCTCTGGATAAACGATTGGGGCAGGTGTTGACCGATAAGCAGCCATTCTATATAATCTATTAAAACTTGCCCCCAAAGTTAATCCGGAGAGGATTGGCATCATCCGCCAAATCAGCAATTACTGATTATATAATCCAATTGCGGCACTAAGTGAAGACAACTAACATTACCAATGTTCACAGAGAGATGTCGGAAAATTTCTTAAACATCTTTAGAGCATAGCAAATAAAAGAACAAAATAGCCCTGCAGAATGTTTCATTAGAACAATAAACCATATGATTAGCCGCGAATAAGGGTGATCAACAATATATTCACGAATGAAAGAACGCAATCTAGACGAAAGTCACCGACTGAGACAAAAACAAAGTTAGGTGAACAAGAAAACAGGCAAGAAACAGATGTACCGCGAAATAGGAAATTACTGTGGTCTTGGCAATAAACAGTAGCTGTACAATTCTCACAAAAAACGCACATCAGTACAATGCATAACTAAAATAAACAATACACAAAACACATATGCACGAATAACACATGTACACAAATTCCTCAAGCAGACGGTGTACCTCGCCCTAATGGGCAAATAGCAAACATTAAACGAATGGCCATATGTCATACAATTGGAAAACAAAGGACACAGAAAAACACATTTAATAGCTCGCCAATAAATATCTCCGACCATCAACAAATATGGAATATATAACACAGCCTCGGCAAATCATTTATTCATTCAATTGGAAAAACATGTATAGTCAACATGTAATTTAAGTTTTTGTGTAGTCAAGCTTAAGGGGAAAATTTTTTTCGAGATCTAATCAAGAATATTCACAAAAATGTTTACCTTCTATTTTTCAGCGTGTGTGCTTTTCTTTTTACTTAATAATTAATGATTTATTTCTGATAAATTCAATGGAAATTAGTTAAAATAAATATAAATGTATTTATTGTACGCTTGTTATGTGCCAAAATATAAACGAATCTGATGAGATTCAAGAAACGCTTTTCTCATATTCTTCTCAAGTAACCACAAAGAACCCGAATTTTATACATATGTTGAAAGGCCAAATATAATAGGAAAATTCAATCGTAGAAAGAGTGTGAAGAATAAAAACAAACAATCAATTACGTCCATCGACTACAGTTCAAGGTGAATGCCTAAAACGTGCTTTTTCTGCTTATATAAATCCGGCTGCAGTCTGTCTACCCTTTAAGCTTCGTATGTGGCTAATTCCTGTCTGTAATTGCATTTAATAATTATCTTAAATGCTACTTCTGAAAATTGTTCGTGCAAGGCTTCAATGGTGTATTTGTATTCACAATTTGATTTGACACAACCATTTAAGTTGCAATGTTCTTACATTCGAGTTATTAACCGTTTGATCGATCAACCTACTAAGTTAGATACCTTTGTAGCGAAGAACTAATATATATATGGAATTATGTATTAGGTTTTGTGCACCTAGTAACAGTTGTGACCAGAAGGATAAACCAAAGGCAGCATGAACGGAAAGTATAATCTCATGCACATTCGTTTCGTGCTTACTGGCGACTCATCAGTAGGAGCCGGTATTACGCTCTTTAACCACTATATATTTGGGTGAGGAATGTGGGAGGAGGTTGTACCGACCTATTTTCCCAAATTCCTCGCGCAAATATATAGTGGTTAAAGGGCGTAATACCGGCTCCAACAAGATGAACAACACTCGCGAGTTGCCTCGGCCACGCTTTGTGCCGCTGTCCAATTGGTGCAATTTTTCTATTGCCGCAGGCGGCAAGCTGCCTATTCAACAATGAAAGTTCAGTGGAGATTAGTTAGAAATTCGGGTTTTAAGAATTGCCAAATTTCTTCTACCTGAAGGAAAAGCTAAGCAACCTACCAAAATGAAAAGTGTGTGTAGTATGCTGTTGGAATTTCACAGTGTTTAGATTGTTAAAATCACTGGATCGAGCCCACGTTGCAACGAATTCAGGCACACACATGATGATTAACCAATAAAAGCAACACATGCTTGCTTGATCAATAGCCTTTGTCACCTTGACCAATGTTCAGTTTATATTCACAAAATGTATAAAATTTCAAGCCTGCCAATATACTTTAATTCACCAGGTGGCAAAGCTTTTGTTTGATAATAAAAAATCAGGTACGGCTAGTAGAAAATTTAGGTAAAAATCGATATCAAAATGGATGCACCTGAATGGAAGACTGAAAGAATACATTAGTTTGTATATAAAATAAAATCTTTTTAGTGCGGGGCTCTGGTGACTTTTGATATGTGATTAAATGCATTGGCTCGAAAGCACCTTAGTTCAAAGTTTACACTGATTACGAAATTTGTAAAATGTAGATGTATTTATATTGCGTCTTAGTCTTGTTTTCATTGATTTGGCGTATATTCCCTTTAAATTAGATTTACTTGCATACAAAGTTTACTACTGCTGCTTAACTGAAAGTCTTCAGTTTTGGAAAATTAAGAAGCTTAAATACGCATTTTCATGCCTGCATCTATTCCTGTCTTCAGGAATTGCTTACTGATAGCGTAGTTCTACTTAAACTTTTTATTCATAATTTGGATTCTGGCATACGCCTTCGCAAACTGTTGTAGTAATTGGATTACACCGGCAACATAATTCATTTCTCTGTAAAAAATTGTGTCGTAAAAATTAATATTATCGAGGTCACATTATATATACTACTCATTGATATTATATTTTTATTTAAAATAATTGCATGTAAGTTACGCACAAACTCATACATTCTGTCGTACTAGGGAAATTAGATGAACTGCTCCGAAGGTGGAGAAATTTTGGCATATTCTATACATTTCAGACTGAAAGAAGCAGTCGGATAAATGATGACGGAGGAATATTTTGTAGAGCAGTAAATTAGTTATTCAAGTCGAATTTGCGAGCTTAAAAACAACAACAATCAAACTCTATCTAAGTAAAGCACAACTACCCTCAGTCACAAGTATTTTTGTGTGTTTTTCACCTGTTAGACATTGTGAGATTGGTGCTTGTCTCGAACAGGAAGAGATTTGGGTGGATTTGGTGGTTAATCAATTAAATATAATTCAATCTTATTCTACGTTTAATTAATATGGACAAAATGTATATACAAATGAATCTTTTAATAATATTTCAGCTCATAATCACTTCCGCAGCTGGCGTCGTGTATTTTCTATTGAAACGTTTGGATGAAGGTAATCCAAAGAGCCAGAAAAATATAGTTATATACAGTCCTGTCATAATAAGTCAATTCAACATCCCATCTAAAGTGATAGAAATGGAGTAGTCAATTGTAGTTTTATTTCAAAAGCAATATCACGTAAACCATGTCAGATGCAGAGACTGAACTTAAAGCATAACTTAGTGATTGAATGCAAATTGCAGATTCTCCGTGAGTTTGGTGGTACAACTAATACGTTGTAAGACTCAGAAGCAAATTTGCCCTGGTCCATAACCTGTTCACGGCAATTTAGGATAGTACTTGATGATAGTCAAAAACGGATGTCATTTGTTTACCTCATAAATTAAAATTTACATCTAGATTTATTTAAAATTTAAATTAGAGACATACTGTCTGTTTATAATATGATTTCACACTATAAATAACAATAAGTGTGTTTCACATTCTTGCTTCTCGAATACGTTTCTGTCTGAGGGATTTCGCCGTCTAGAGGCTCCGTATCAACTGAAGAAGCATATAATGTTGTGTAATGGGTGCTGCACACCTAGTAAAAATTTAGTTTAAATATGACCAGAAGGAGAAACCAAAGTTAGCATACAAGGAAAGTATAATCTCATGTGCACCCTTTCTTTCCTTCTTATTGTCGACTCATTAGTAGGAGCCGATACGACTCCCTACACCCAATATATTTTTTGTAAGAAATGTGTATATAGGAATTAACTTCATATAAATTCTCCGAAAATTCGACTTCAGAACCAACTCACCATGTATAGTATATTCTGAGTCTTTAAATTGTAAAAACAATATCATTGCCTAGTCGGTATATAGTATTAAAACTATAGTGGCCGACTCGGTACCTGGTAGCAATGCTATGGTTGCCGAGGCGGTACATGTTACCAACACTATGGTCGCCGAGTCGGTACATGAAAACACCACTATGTTCGCCGAGTTAGGTTCATGGTAACAAAACTGTGGAGCGTTCTACCAGCTACTTTAGATTTGTACATAGCAAGCAAAAATGCAAACTTCAATAAGATAAAGCATTACATTTTTAGATTTTTTTCCTACGAAAAAATATAAATATATATTGATTTGGTGGCACTGTTATTGTGTATTAGTTTTGTGCACCTAGTAAGAAATTATTTGAAGAAGAACCAGAAGGATATACCAAGTTTCGATTTGAACTAATTTGTTACTAGGTGATCGACGTCTTATACAAAAATGAATATATGTTAGTTCTCCGCAATAAACAGTATCTAAATCTTAGTAATGTTGTTCGCAATATTAAATGCATAAAATGTTATTAGTTGTACCTAATTTTGCAGTGCAATTTTTACATTAAAACCTATCATCACTTTTTTCAAATAAAATGCTCATTATTGTATTCTGTCAAACCAGGTTTATTTTCAGTGTCTATTATTTCATTAATTAAGACAGCAATGCTTGTATTTGTACGAAAGGCTAGAAAGGTTTTCTATCCATTGACATTTTTCTGGAGCTACGAATACCTGCATCATGGGTAATATAACTAATTTAGTTTCAAAATTGCTTCCATTTGATTTTTCGCTCATAAAAAGTTATGCATTCAAAAGTCTAGCATACTTTTTAACATTCGTTTATTGGCAAAGTTCGTTTGTGTAACTGCTCTGAAATTAAGTGTACATTAAGTTAACGTAGCACGATCTACGTTCTGACCAATTTTCCCAATTAATTGGACTTTAGCAAAATGTACGTTTGAACAATTCTTCTTTGGCGACATAGAAGCGCTTCAGTTAAAAATATTTTCACAGGGTATCCAAGCAAACTTTGATTAAATTTCATCAAATAACAAAATATTTATGACTTCACTTTTATATTCAACATTCTAGATACAAGTTATTGCTTTAAAACCGACATAGAAACTCAGAAAATCAAGTTGGTGACTCTGAAATAAACATCACAACTGTAAAATTGTTTGCATGTTGTCATTCCTCGTTCGTCATCAGAACAAGACTCTCAACAGCTTACGTTGGATCCTTTACCAAATAATTAAATATAGTTTTAAAACCTGAGATTTGACTTTCACACGAAGTAATCTCGCATTAGTTTAAATTAACCGGAACTCCAAAAACCAATTCATATGCAATCATGATTGTGAATATATTAACAGATTTCGATATATTTATAGATTTTTTCCATCATTTCCATATTTTTTTAAAAACAATTAGTTAATCGCGTTGCACTGTGCTTCTATTAGTTCTCATTTAATTGCGCAACTAACTCTTATAAATTAAAAAACATGTTATCTATAGCACATTAATCAGCAATTGCTTAGTTGAAAAACGTCTTATGTTTTTCTTCCATAACTACCGCAATCATTTAAATTAAACGAAAGCTTGATATAAACAACGTTTTGCTAGTTGTTGGATACTTTCTTATAAAATAATCATAAAAACACATTTTTGGATATTTTATTGACTAACGTCTCCGGGCATAAGATGAACTACTCGTACGACATAGCACACTATTGAAATTCATATGTACTAATTATAATTTCGTTGGGACTGATACATTTTAAATATATAAGAAATAAAAACCATAATCCATGGAATAACATTTATTGTAAAATGTCATTTCTACCAGTATCTACAACCGAAATTTTTGAGAATACTAATCTTACCTGAAAAATCTTGTAAATTGAAGTTTAGTATTCTCGAAATAAATGGCCTTTATCCACTTTGTTATTAATGTGTTTTTCCTCCTAATAGATATATATATATATATATATATATATATATATATATATATATATATATGTAACTACATTTACGTAGGCCATTTAAGTGGCATATTTAGTTGTACATCCATAGAACTATATTTGAACGTATCATTACAGTTTAATCGTGATCATTTTATTAAGTTAGAAACATCGTTCATTTAAGTTAATTAATTTAAGAAAGTGTTTTATTTTCACACACACAATTGCCATGCTTAATATAATATTACAGCCGATAGCTGACTTTCATTTGTAATAAGTTTCGCTTCATGGCCAATAAGAAATACAGACAATTGATAACGTGTTATAAAATAAGTTATTATGACACAGTTTTCAGTTGCACCGAAATCTTTGTTCCGCCCTATTTGGCGTGGTATCATTATACGTACAATTTGCAATCTCATTTAATACATTAATGTTTTTTGTTTCATAATCTTTGAAGTTATTTTGGTTATCAGTTTAATTTTTTCATCCCACAAATAAACATGTTTAATGAATTATACCATTTAACTTGTTCAATAAATACTTTTTACACCAAGCATCAGGTTATTTTGATTTCTCAGGATTATTTTAGAATATATTTAGTGATGTAGACTAAATTAACAATAACTAGTAGCATTCCGACTTGGCAAGGCCTGTTCTAACTTCTGGTAATCATTAATGACGTTATTAAACAATAATTGATAGCGTGGGTGGTGGTAATAATTCTTTAAATCAAGTTTGCAAGATTGAAGTAAACACTAATCCAATTGTAATTAATCAGTCATCGAACTACATGTTTATTAATTAAATATTAAATATTATTTTCATTTTAAAAGTTATTTCGTTTTCCATGCTTTCTTATCAAAAACTGATCTGGGCCATATGCCAACAATTCTACATTTTAGTAACACATCAAGAAAAGCTAGAGTATTATCCTTCTGGTTTTTTCATTTAAAACCTAATATTCGGATGGCATTCGTTCAATTTATTGCATAGTTCTCTGGCATGCATCCCGCTATTGCAATTCAAAATAATTTCATCAAACTATCGGTTGTATAGTTTCACTTTAGTTAAGAAATCAAAGCTAGTTCTTTCCAACATGCAAATATAAATATCAGCAATATTGGGGCCCAGAGCAAACCCGAATTCTCTGTGTTTAAATGTAAAAATACGAAGTTCATTTAAAACATCCGATAGGTCTCCGAACTGTGCTTGTATGTGATTAATTTTTTGGTCATAATTTTCTTCATTAGAAAGTCTTAACCGTTGAAGTTATTCCCTGATAAGAGGAAAACCTATATTTTTCATTTTTTCACAAAACAGCCGGAATTGTAGATTATTGCAATTTTGCCCTATAAATCGACGGATTTCAGTTCCATCGATAATTTACCTCTTAAATTCATAATGTAACGAAAAATGCTTGTTGGAGGTCCTTTTACAGTAGACAAAATAAATACCAACGATATGAATTTATTGATACAGATGAATTATATATATGAGTATATATATATATATATATATAAGCAGTGTGTATGTGATGTGTCATGTTTGACGGCAATTGAAAGGTAGTCTGCCAGCTTCTTGATAAGCTGCAGTAAAAATGCAATATCGTTTCACGTTAAATTGTATATTGAACAAAAGTTAATAATGCAAAGTACATTATCCTAATGAAAAGTTCTGAAACGAAATATGAAATCCAAGAATACAAGTTGGCTTATCACTAATTACATCACGCTCAAATTTAAAATTTCTGCACCCAGACAAATTTGATTACCGCCTAAATAGTGAAGCATTCAGTGAAACAAAATGATTGTTCTAGAAAAATGACCTGCTTAAAGTAACTGAAAACTTTATAATTTAATATTACAAAATTAAATAAACAAGCTTGTTAAACTAAATATAGTTTTCTATACATACGGGAAAAGAAATTTTCTCCTCTAAATAGGTGTGTCGTCAATTTCATCATAATATTATGTATATATATATATATATATATATATATATATATATATATATATATGTTATATATATATATATATATATATATATATATATATATAACATTATACATTCACAAGCAGCACACTCACCTAAAATCTCATGAGATGAATCAATGGACATCATATTGCGCGTGGAAATTCTTGGAAAGTGTTACTAGGGTTTGTTTGTATCCAAGCGCAAACTAGAACGAATACAAAAATTATGCTAATCTTTGTCATATTACGAAACTATTTATTAAATGCAGTTATAAAATTATGCTTTTCTGTGTTTGCAAATTTTATTAAAAAATTTTTTTTCGCTTATTGTCTAAAAAAATATTTATCAGTTTTAAATTCAAACTTAAATAGCTTAGAAGTTAGTGCATTGTTTTTAATTGCTATGATAAAAGAAATTAATTTTGTATTTTTAATTGTTAACCAGCTCTATTGTACAACTGTCTTCGTGCGATATGCTAATCATTAAGTATATATATATATATATATATATATATGTGTGTGTGTATATATACATATATATATATATATATATATACGTTATATGATACTATATATATATATATATATATATATAAATTTTTATGTGACGTTATACTTTGCAAATGCGCATTTATGTTTACGAGCTAAATATATTGTTAAAGTCTGTATAAAATATTGATGTTAAAAACTTTCCTTATTTTATTTTAACACATTAACAAATTATACAGTTAAACAACGGAAGTGACCATTTGAGTGATTCGGAACCATTGAAATATATTAAAAACGCCGAAAATATAGACATCAAGTTATCACACTACCGTGATAAAATTGATGCTACTCCTAAGGCTCACGACAATAATTGCGTTAGGCATCAAATCGATAATGCTTATTATGACGCTGATCTAAATGCCGTCAAATTGGAAAGAAATAGTGATATCACTGAGTCGTACAGACCAAATCAGGAATCGCTTAGCAAAGACGCTAGTGACAACGCACACATACCCCCAAATATGACTAAGCTCCAATGTCTAGATACCGTCCCGTTAGCCGAAACTGACGCACAGAATATTTGTGGTGATGCCAGAATCATCATTGATCGGATAGCCCTACAATTGGAACCAAGTGGAGTTCTCTACTTGGAGCTGGGTCTTGTTCCTGTCGATGAGGCATTGTCAAGACGTCGCAGAAATTCATTATACAAATATAATTTCAAACAAAAAAGAACACAGGATGATTCACCGAAAAGATCGGTCGAAACAAAGCAAACGAAACAGCAACTGTTCAAGACTTATTTACCAGAAGAAGATGAACAACGCAATATTAATGAAACAATCAATTCTCGGCGACCAGTGTTTGGAGTTCCTTTATCAAATGTCCTCGCCATGGAAGGCTCCAGCATACCATTGGTGGTTAAATGCACTATCGAAGAGGTAATGTTTAGTATAGAATTAGCCTGGTGCGCATATACATGGAACCCGAAAGCTAAAGCTCAAGATTTAAAAAAGTTAATGCCCTGTAAAATCTTTGCTTGATTATGTATTTAAATTTTCATTTCACAATAGTTTTTCCGCATTTTGAACATTCTACCTTCATCTACTTCGAAACATTGCTGGTTTGTGCAAGAAATAAATCTATCTTAGCTGTAATCACAAACATATTTATAGTAATACCAGTAGCTCAGGAATACGTGATTGATTTAATATTTATTACTAATCATACAAAGAAAAATTCCTTCTAAGAATTTTAATTTCCGATGATATCCATTTAAAGCCTATTCAATTACTCCAAAATATCGTGTTAGGTACAACTCTAACCTAAAGTTTTTATCCATAATTTAATCATATTCAAGGTTTAAAAGCAATTATAAAACCATTGCTTGCGCAGGTAGTGATTAACTATTTTGAAGTCGAGGTTGCGAGATTAATATAAACCCCAATTCAATTAAATGTCTGTCAGTATAAACTAGGTATTACATAATGAAGAAAAGGCAATTCATCTAGTATACCAGTTTTGTTCTGTCCAGCATTTGCCGCGGACAGGGCTCGAACCGGAGCACATTTGGTTCGGAGTCTGTAACTCTATCCATTGAGCCACCTAGCCTCACACTACACATAATTAACAGTTATATACTAACGGAATTTTTCCCCGTTACTTAATACTCATTTTAAAATTTTGCTCAATTTTTTACTGATAAAATCTTCATTTATTGAATATATAGAAACAGGAGCAATAGCCGGTGATCTATCACTATTTAGAGATAACATTTTGGGCGACTGGATATTTGAAAATTAGCTGTTCTTCATTTTCTGCAAAGTGTACTGTATTCCCGTCACTGATTTTATTCTTGATATTTTGATATTTTGTTTCAAATACCTTTATCAAAATTCTTCTTATCATAAATATTTTTGAAAACCAACGAAACAATTGAAAATTTCGTTCAAATTTTCTCATTTATACTTAATGTTATAATTTGTGTATATTACAGTCATTTGTCTAAATTAAACGAGTGTGAGATGCATGCTTTTCTACGTAATTACATGTACGCGTTTTTTCATCTGAGTGAAAATATAATGAGTTATTAAAAATACTGATATATTTATGGATGAACATTTATCATATTAATGCGGGCGTATTTCTATCAGTGAAAAATATAGATGCATGCGCACGCATATCTGAGTGAAACTACAGTGCTTTCATGTCATTTCCACTATGCACGCTTCTGAAAAATTGTTTTATTTTCACTATGTCATTTTCTGTACATATGGGTGACTTCACTAGATTGAGAAGGGTAAGTAATTATGACACACTAGATGCTAATTAATGCTAGGATATATGACCACATGTTAGTTATAAATCAGTTAATAAAGTATGAGTTCGTTATTATTAATTTATTTCGTAAGCCAGTTTCTCAGCCCTAATAATGCAATATCCTAACCATTAATAAATGCTGTGTCCCAAATCAGACCCAATGATTTTTCCATCAATGTTTCATTTATCATGTCATCTTATGAACTATATTCAATGGATTCGCTATTTAAACATTTATACTTATTTCGATTACATATCGGTATACACTGGCAATAAACTAAAGTAATTATTTAAGTCAAGGTTTCTATCTTGAAATAAACGCCTATCTCATCATATATACGTTTATCAGTATAAACAAAATATATTATAATGTAGAAAAGGTTGTTTATCCAAAAGACCGGTTTCGTCCCTATTGAGAAATCTTCAAAAAGTGTCCAGAATTTGCCGCTGGCAGTCCTTCAAACTGAGCATGTCTGATTCGGAATAAATGACTCTGCCATCTCAGCCACCATGCGGCATACTACATATAATTTTCATTTATATATTATATATATATTATATAAACAAAGTATTGTATTATGAATAGATGGCAAATTATCAAATAGTCCGGTTTCGTTCCTTTTTGGAATTCTTCAAGAGCTGTCCAGAATTTGATGCATACAGTGTTCAAAACTGGGCACGTCTACTACGCAGCCTTTGACTCCACCAGTTCAGTCACTTTGACACATGCTACACAATAATTCAAATTATATAATAAATCATAATTTTGGTTAGCTTTTCCTTCAAGTGGTTCATATAGGTGCATATTATAGCACAAAGTTCAATATAGCGACCCTCGATCCGGCATTATATAACAGACGGAGCAAAAAAGGGAAATGATAGGAATTGATCATTGGTTGTGCGGGCGGTGACAAAAAATATTTAATTTTAGCTCACGACCTTAAACAAACAACATTATATATATATATATATATTCATTTATCAGTATAAACAAAACATTATATAATGTCTTAAAGTCAGTGCATCCAGTAGATCGGTTTCGTCTCTATTTGAATCACTTCAAGTACTGTCAATAAATTTTCGCAGGCAGAGCTCAAACCTGGGCACCTCTGCTTCGGAATCCATGATTCGAACATCTTGGCTACCCTGCCACACGCATCACACATTTATTATTTATATAATAACTCACGTTTTTAGCCTTTCCTTCAGTTTTGAACCTATATGACATCAGTTTTGACACAAAACTCCAACTTGCAACCTTCAATCTGCCGTTAATGAACACACATTACGCTACCTGTGAAAATCGTATTGAATTGAACATTCATATAATTTATATGATACATATTCTCATTGCTAGAATTATACCGATTGCGTGTATTTCTATTTTGAAACAAAACAGTTCAAGTTATACCTACTTGGACAAATAACGAAAGTATTGAAATGAAAGTGTAACTTTTAGCTAAAAGGCCATCTGATGCAATAGTTTAAAAAACGTCAAACTATGTGGTGAAAATGGGCAAAATTTTAAATCAAATACGAACAATATGTATTCAGCAATTAGAAAGAAATATTTTTAGGATTGATAATTTCTGGAGAGTCACTCTCGTTTTCATTTTTAATTACCTGTGTCATATTCAATTCGATATCTAAAATTCATTAATTATATGAAGCTATGGACTGACACACATAAAGCATAGACTGTTCGATTGGGGCATAATTTTTAATATATTCAGAACTAATGGTTACCCTCTTAATTTAATAGACGCAATAATGATGGACGTCATATTAAAAATTGATACTAATTTGCGGTACATAATAGTCGATAGATCATAGTACTACTGGATTTTAAATTAAGTAATAAAATAAAATCAATAGCTTTAAAATACAATAAAAGTACGGTTTGAGCACATTCCTTAACTTGGACACTAAACTTTCTAATCAAAAAGAAAAAATGAACCCTTAGAAACATCAGGATTGTATGAAATCCCATGCAAAGTTTGTAGTGTCATGTATGTTGGTGAGACCATGCGCCCAATCAAGATAAGAAAATGAGAACATAAAACTACAGGTAAGTATGGATATATTGTAAGATATAATCTTTAACGTCATGCAGTAGAGACTGGACACACTATTAACTGGAATGATTGGAGTTGCATAGGGATATACAGTCGTAACAGTATGGTGAGATTGGTTAGATAGTAATTCGAAACTAAATCACGAGACAATATTATGAATGAAAAAGATGTTGAACAATCACTAAATTCGATTTGGAATACAGCATTAGCTAATAACAGGATAAGATGCGTGCATAAATCTAATTTTGTAGCTAGCTCCAGTAAAAGATTAAGAATATCGGATTAAGATTGACTTATTTGTGGGCTTATCTCATTTATGGCTAATCAATTATTGAAAAAAAAATTCTTCTCAATTTCACCCTTTAACTGTTAGTTTTTTTTTGTTATTTTAATTTAGGGTTCTAATTAAGCTGAACGCTTATTAAAGAGCTTTTTCATTTTTTCCTCAAAATGCTTATTCAGTTGTTAATTTATTTTAATAATTTTCTTGTCTAAACATCACTTATCTAATTTCGTATCATAATTAAGGTCCTGAATTTACTAAATTTCACCATTTAACTAAATATGATTCCTCTTTTATTCCCCATCGTATCTACTGTGAACACTGTGGTGTTTTATCATTTGAAATATAATAAATAAAACAAAAAGTTTGAAGCATGCATAGGGTATATTATCAAATATTGACTGCAGCTTTACTGAGATGAAAGTAAATATATGATAAATATGTTTAGCTCTAGAATATTTTTAGTTATATATATATATATATATATATATATATATATATATCTCGAACACATACATATCTGACGTGTGTCTATCTTATGATCGAACTAAAACTGGCATTAGACAAGCCAGTCCTAAATACAACTCTAGTGGTTTGATTGAAATTTCGCACGTACATGGTTCGTCTGTTTTATCACTTTCCTTGGCACGAGGTTATTAACAGTGTAGCAGAATTACTGGACTTATCATATTTAAATATGAAGGTAACCTCTTTTTCGTCAATTTACAGGTTGAGCATGAAACAGAAAGAATGGTAAAGTGTAAATCCATATTCAGCCACACGTGTTTTAGTTGGTTCTACATAAAAGTCATGAACATGCACACACGCACACACAGTTACTTGATATGCACCTATCCAGTGAATGGTCAGTGAGAAGTACAAATGATGGGACTTGTGGTGTTGTGTGGACAGAAGATGGATCCCGACAATGGAAACCAAAATATAACCATTCAAGGAAACACCTGGAACTCAGCCTCTGTTAGTCACAATATACAGAAGTTAACTTTTCACTTTTTAATAGCAAAATAAATTCAAATCAATGTTGCGAGGTTTAAATATAATGCAATCACTTTTATATAAATTTTCCGATATAAAATATGTATCGTTTAATTTAGCAAAGGTAGCTCGGCCAGTACACCAGTTTTGTCCTTATTTGTAAATCTTCAAGTAATTTACAGAGTTTTGCTTGAATTTAACTTCAAACAAATCACATTTGCTATGAAATTTGACTTTACCAACTACACTACCCTGCCCCACAGTAGTTAAATTAACAGTTATATACTTCTCTATACTTATCTGTTAGTCTTTTCTTCAGATAAAGCCTATTTAGCCTCTCTTTATACCTATATTTCCAAGCAACCACCACCAATAGAACAAGCAAAACGTTTCCCACCAATTTAGTGCTGAATTTAAGATTTATAAAATTTACCCATTATGTTTAATTATATAAATATTCAATTCCAAACCATTTCACCAGGCAGCGTGGTGTGTGTTCATTAATAACATACATATTCGCTTCTTTAAATCAAGTTTGCGAGCTTGAAGTAAACACAAATCCCATTGTATTTAACCAGTCGTCGAACAACATAACAAAACAACCGCCAGCCGCAACGCACTGACGCCTTTCGATCTTCCTTGATCATCATCAGAGTACGACGGCAAACTGACTATCGAGGATCCAACCGCATTGAATATATTTGGAAATCAATGTTAGATATGCGGCTCTCACATCTAGCAGTCTCGCATACATTGAACTTGACAGGAAATGTCGGCTGCTGATTTCTATTCGGTCACGAACATAAACTGTTTGTATCTTTCGCCAAATAAACATATATAGGCAATACAATTTAAGAATAATTGTTTGCGCGAGTGGTGGTAACAGATTCGCTAGTTGGAGTTTCAATAGGAAATTGTTTTCCGATAGACCAAGCTAAGGAATAGGCTAAACAAAAATATAACTAGGTATATAAGTAAATATTTTTGTAGTATGCAGCTAGGTTGCGCAGTGAAAAGAATAACAGACTGCAAAGAAATTGTGCTCTAGTTCGAGCCTCTTTGGTGGGAAAATTTCAGACGGTAACTGAAAAGATACCAATTAGAACGAAATCGTTTACTAGATAAACTGCTTTTGCAACCTTATTCAAAGCTTAGTTTATATTGACAAATTTATATATATATATATATATATATATATATATATATATATAAAGGATTGGTTTTTTACATCAAGCTCGCATCCTTGATTTAAATAACTGCTGCCTGATAGCAACATGAATGAGCTGCAAAACTGCAAATCAAATGTGCTCCAGTTAGAGCACTGGTCATGGAAATTTTGCAAACTACTAGATGAATGCCATATAAATGCAAAACCGGCCAACTTAAAAGTTTGATTATACTACATTATTCAACTTTTTCCTTATACTGACAACGAATTTATGTAAAATTCAAATGAAATGAGTATTAGGCTCTGATTTAGGCAATGCTGAAATAATTGACAATGGTAGTGAACTGGGAAATGATCACTGTGGACAACAAAATCTAGTCGAACGAACATCGTAACCCGCCTACTAAATTTCAAGACAATTTTTGTTAGAAGAACCATGAGCTTTTGTTGAACGTTGACATGTCTTGGTCCAAGGCGTTTAGACAGTTCGGAAACTCGTTATTTTAATGCATCTGTTAGATTATGAAGTTTTCACGTTCTTACATATTAAAATAGATAGCTAATCAATTATATGATTATAACAAAATTGCATTTTCCCTTTTATATATCAAAGTTTTACTATGGAGTATTTTCTTTGCTGCTATTGATTAGAAGTTCAAATATCATATTAAAGGATATATAATTTATTTTTTGTCAAAACGGTTAAATAATGACCAAATGGTATCTATTGAAATTGGCAAGTGCTAACTGAGCTGCATCTTTGAGCTGAAACTTTTTCATCTTACTTCCATTTCACACAATTGTTTGAAGATTGAACGCCGGGGTCTCAATGTAATAGGTGTACATCGGATTGTCGGCTCCGTTTTTCTGAAGACGCAACTTCGCGAAATGTTTGAAACTATGAGCCTTGATGACGAATTAGGCATACCCACAGACATTATACCTGATATTCACGCAGTCACAGGTAATTTAAAAATAATATATTTAATTCTATTATAATAATATTTACTATTTAAAATATTATCTTTAATACAAAAATAACTGACAGGCTTATATAACATCCACGAATTAATTTTTTTATTGAATGACAAAGCTAACCAAATTTGAACAGAATGCCAACTGGGTTTGGAAATTCAATTGTTACATATAAGGCATAATTGCTACCTGTCCTTTCGGTGTGTTGGCAGCTGTGTGTGCAAAACCTTACTTTATTTATTTCGACTGTCATTCGTAAGTAATGATGATAAATTTGTACGAACTATACACCTAATTATATTTATCTGGAATTTGCGAATCGCATACAATACCGACTTTCTCGTTCAT
This sequence comes from Eudiplozoon nipponicum, assembly GCA_029291075.1. Taxonomy (NCBI): domain Eukaryota; kingdom Metazoa; phylum Platyhelminthes; class Monogenea; order Mazocraeidea; family Diplozoidae; genus Eudiplozoon; species Eudiplozoon nipponicum. The sequence continues at coordinate 36,138 of JAQBSW010003925.1, read as the reverse complement.
TTGATCTCTCATTCTTTTGTTCATTAATGAATTTATTTTACATTACAATCCGTTGTTGTTGGTTATGAGGCTGATTTGCCGTTGATGCAGACGATGAATAGTAAATCGCACATGTGATGTTTGCGAAGACGTCATTTCGTAAATTAAACTGGATTCCGATGCAATAAAGCTTACGTAACGTTAAGTCTTGCATTTGCCATCTTATTGCTACTTCATAAAAATGTTAACCAGCTATTGCTTTTGAGATTTTGAGTAATTACAATAACCGAAATAAATTACCACCATGTAACGCGCGGTGAATGAAAAATGTAGCCTTCTTTATGACAGCCAAAAAAGTGTTTATTGACATTACGTCTGAAATGAAAATAATGTACGTAAATGGCTGATTGTTCTGCGATATAACTTTCACTTTCTGATTCAAAATTCTTTATTTTGATCCTCGAAAAATGTGAATACATTTGCCTGAAGCTATCTGAGAAGAAAATAATTAATAGATGCTTGATCTAGCCGACTTAATTAGGTCTGTTGAAATTTGGATGGTACAATGAACTTTTAATAGCTGGCATTCCAAAATATATATATATATATATATATATATATATATATATATATATATATATATATATATATATTGACATGAAGTGTAACTTCATAATTTTAATTATATGTATACTGTCAGCATAAACTCAAAATTGCTTTATGTAACAAAGTCAATTGATCGAAAAGACCAATTTCATTTTTATTTGGAACTTTCCAAGTACTGCCAAAATGTTACCACAGACGGGATTCGAACCTGGACACAATCGCTTCAGAATCTGTGATTCTATCCACTGCTCCATCCGTGCCGCATCCTAGGCTCAATTTGAAGTCATATATAATCATATATTTTCTGATTAACCTCTATATAAGTTGGAAACTATTTATAATTTCTAAATTCCTTAAGTTCATACTAACAATCGCCGATCTTTATTTATACATCAGAAATAACGGCACTTTAAAAATTCTATTGATTTGAAGCCTTATGTCGGGATTTTGATTATATGCATATTTTCAGTATAAGCAAGACAGTGCATCAGGTAGCAAAGATAATTCAGCCAGTAAACGTGTTTTGTCCTTTCCGTGAACTCTCAAAGTTATGTAGTGGATGGAGTCAATTTTCGTATGACGTCAGTGGAAAACTCTCGGCATAATTTGCAGAGTTACACTAATGAGGAAAAGAAAAGAATGTACTTTTATACACTTAGCATACAATATATGAGGTTTATATACTGATAATATATATATATATATATATATATATATATATATATATATAAGATCTCGTAAATGATATTACTCATTTTAACCAATTTTTTCTCACTCTCTCTTGATATTTTCCTACATATCTTTACATAATCTCGTTTGATGTGAAAATTTGTAAATTTTTCAGCAGTATTGCCATGTGTAAACAAAGAAATTTCTACTCATATACAAGAAGTAATCCTTTCTTATTTTCTTCTCAAGTAACTAAAAATGAAAAATGATATATTTTTGAAAGGAAAATCAAACTGGAAATTGAAATTGTGCGATTTTCAGAAAAAAAGGATCGCCGAATCATTTACGCGCATCATCATCAGTTCAGACTCGATGCCGAATATGCTTTATTTTACAATCACTTATAAGTAATTCTACGTGCAACGACCCATAAATTGCCAAGTTATACCTGTATTTGTAGTCGAATATCACCTTAAAGTTAATATCTAATAAATATGCGTAAGATGCTTCAATGATATATTGCGTAGTTTCAGACGTTTATTTTCTATTTCATTTTACACATATGTTTAAATTGTAGTATTTAACTATCAAATTGTTTACTGTCTGGCGACCAGCCAACTTAATTTGATCAACAATAGATGCTTTTATTTTGATAAATAAATTTGAGGTCAGCATTAACGTCATTTATTCATTAATTGCCAAAAATACAAATGCTCTACTTTAAATAACATGAGTTGTTTTTAAGTATTAAAAATGTATATACCAGCGACTTCTACATTAGTCACATTCATGAAGTGATTACCGTCTCTCTTGTATATTATATTTTATTTTCTGATAATTCACTCATCTTTATCTTAAATTTTGCATGTAAAATTTTTGCTAATCATTTTTAAAGGATCGCTATTTGACTTACATCATTTTTGCTTTACTGTATAAGTAATTATTAAAATCTTGAGAAACTAGTTTGTCACTTTTTGAATAATAGCTGTAAAACGTTGATAATATTTCTTCAAATGGCACAAAATTGGTATAATGCAACCAATGTGTAGAATTTTCTGAAGTAGCATATCAAAGAATTACACACAATAATCTTTCTCGTGTTCTGATGTGAAACTGATATTTTACGGAACATTGTAGGAACTTTGACGCAGTATTCGTGACTGAAACTTGGATTTTGTGGCCAATATATTGTAAATATTGCAAATACAAAATTATATCGCTTCTGAGAACAATTTAAAAAAAACCATTAATGTCGTTCCAAGATTCTTTTTATCAAAATACTTGTAAGAGTTTCCGATCAACTTAAGAAAACTGATCGACCAGCTGATAATTGACGATAGTGAATGCGTATTTCAATTTAAATGCATTTCAATTAAAATAAGAATTTGTGTCTGTTAATGCGCAAAATTCATAAAACCTCTCACTTGTGTGCACCAAATAACGCCATTACACAACTTACCATAGGAAATTATATCAATGAGTTTGAAATGTATGTAACACTGTGGTTGAAGAAATTGCAGACCTGACTTTCAAAAGCCGGAAAAGCATATTCGACATTGCACCTGAACTAAATTTGATGAAGTAAATTATTGGATAGCCTATATATTCACTCTCTTCCAGGTTAATATGTTATGTTCCAGTTTTGCAAATAATAGAGATATGTTTCTTTGTAAACTTTTTAGGCGAAAACGAGAAAGATCTTTTGATTTGTATCCAAAACTTTCAGAAAATTTTATACCTTAAAATGTTATATGAATATATATTTTAAAAATATACATTTAATTATTTATATTTAGTTTTTAAATTTAATGGATGCGTTTGTTTTTATTGATATTTATCATGTGTGTTTGCATTGTCAACATTCATTAAAACTGGATAATATTGAAAAGGAAGATAACGGCTAGATAAATATTATACTTATCGTGTCCTCACATAGTTAACAATTTAGGTCAAATGCTATATCCTACGAGATTCACCTTTAGAAAAGCTTTCAAAACAGAAGCTGCTAATTGATTGAGAATTGCAAGCAATGTGCTGTTTCAGAGGAGAAATTGATTGGCCAGAAGTATATGATGGCAATTCATTCGTGTTGAAAATTTAGCCACGGTAAAACCGGAAACCACTAATAATTACCCACTAAGGACTAAATCGGTCTGATTGATTAACTGCTTTTTCTCTTTTAAAGAAACTTAAGTAAAACAATGGCGATTTAATCTACAACAAATAATGAAGCTGAAAAATATTAGTCAAGAATAGTCAAAGATCGCATAATAATTAAGCAATCTTTAGGTTTTTCCAAATATATGCATAAGCAATTAATTTTTATTTTAAAATTCGTCTACAAAAGTCAACCGCCAATTATATTACACTAACATTAGGTAGTGAAGTTATAACTTATTTTGAATGAATGAAACAATGATTCAATAAAATTATTCGAAAAAGGCATTCAATATTATATAATAAACATTTATATGAAAACAGCATATTTAACCTATGTAAAATTGTTTTTGCAGATATCATTATGTAGTTTAATTGTTTTGCCATTTCCGTCTGCTTTCCGCAATTGCTTGTACTTAATTGACTTACACAAAGAGCTATATTTGTCTTAAGTTCGTGATATAAATTTACTTGTGAAAGACGAATTCATTATTTGCGGTTGCATTACTTTATCAAACATTCGTGAATATATGTATTGCGTAATAGCTCAGAAAGTCAATTACTTTTTATATACCAAGGGGGATTTTAGAGTTATATTTTTATTAAGAACATAACTTTCTAATAATCTCCAGTTGATTTGGTCCTTACTTACATACCTCTTTGTTTTTATTATTTGTTGGCAAATATGTAACTAACGTGCATAACTTTTTCTGCCAAATTATCAAGGGAATTGTCCAAAATGTTCAGGTATTGTGTCTTCAAACCAGAGTAATTTGTTGTATTATTAGAAGAATTTTAAATTAACAATTTTGTTTAATCCGTTAAATTGTTGCATTATAGTAAACACTTGGAAGTAGGCCTATGTCATACATTGTCATAAAGCAGTTAAATTTGTAAGGCATTGTAATAGTTGTTAAAGTTCATAAAATATGATACTTATGCTCAGAGGTATTTCAATTTTTGTATATATATTTTACCGTTTATTGAAAACTGCATTATCCTTTTTAGTTCCGTTTATTAAACAAGACACTAGGTGGCACTGTATAGAAGCAGATTCGTGTGATCTTTAAATGCCAAAATTTTAAATTATGGAAACGACTTGTATTATATATTACTCTTTACGTCTCTACTCCATAAAGTTGATTATAAAATGTTTGTAATTTTAATTCAATATATTAATTATTTACTTGTAGTAATAAGAACATCATTGATAGGTCTTTTAATTATGTAGTTGAAGTAGTAGTGGTAAACATAGTAGTAGCACTAGTAATAGTATTATTAATAATAACAATATAAGTAGTAATAAAAGTAATAATAGAGAAAAAATGATGATAGAAATTAAGTATCTGTTTTCTTTATAAATATATATATATATATATATATATATATATATATATATATATATATATTAGCGTGCAGTGTGTGTTTTTCGGGGTATATGGTATTGATGAATAGAATTTTAACCCATTTCTCCTGTTCTCGAGCAACACCTGAGAGATCACACAAAGAGCGGCATTGGTCTAATAGCTGAAGTACGTTTGCTATAATTTATAATATTTATTGTATTTTGACAATATATAAGCTCATGAAACGAGTCTTTTCTCGTATAGAATATGATATACTATATTTTGATATTTTCTATGGCGAAAGTAGCCTAATATAGTATAACATATCGATGTTCCTTCCATGAAGATTACAGGGACCTGAATACTTTTACTATGAGCACATTCATTACAGCTTCATGATAAAATGCGATAAATAATTAGAAATGGGCAGAACAAAATAGTAGTATATAAGCACAGTTAATATATTCAACGAATAATGATTGGCGTAAGGAGGTTAATGCTAAAATAATGATAGTAATGTATATTAATTTTGTATAAAAACTTTCCGACCTAGACTACGTATTACGTGAGCGTAGCAAATAGTTAAGAAATAACATGTTTCGAAACAAATTTTTATAGCAAAATATAGCAATACTAAACTATGTCAACAATAATTATAAAATGCTCCATAAATCTTTATGTACAACAATAAAACTGGTCAGATTAGTGCAACAGTAATGATAATGTAACATTAAATAATAAACGAATTTAGTCCTTTGCTGAGGATTGAGGCTATTAATATATATATATATATATATATATATATATATATATATATATATATATATATATATATGATATTAGCTTAGTACTGAGCAATGAACACTATGGTAATATATATTCTTTTAGGTATAAATAAATTATATATTATATGAATAATCGTTAGTTCACATTATGTAAAATGATACTGATGATGATAAAGCGCACTATACATTTATAAGGCAGTTTAGCCGTAGCCTACGCGTTACGTGGGCATATTGATTAGTTTCGAAAAATTACCAAAGATTTTACAGATTGCTACAAAGGGTGTGCCAACAAATATCCAATTCTAAAAGTAACTATAAAAAAATGAATTATAGATAATATATATATATATATATATATATATATATATATATATATATATATATATAATAAAACTAGCCAAATTAATGTTATACTTATGACTATATATTTCTAATTCATAAACAAATATAGTAGCCTTCCCGAGGACCAGTGCTACAATACCCAAGCCTAAATTATAAACAGGTCAAACGCTGAGAAGTGAATTCGATAAAGACCTTGTTTTTAACCTTGGCACATTAACTTAAAACTACATTCACGAATAATGCTTAGTTAATGTCACACAATTTATCAAGAGATGACAAAGCTCGGCTTTCTGTTGCGCCAGTTACTCTGGCAAAATACATGCAGAAATTGTTGTTGATCTGGAATTTATATTGTTGAACGTAAAACTAGATTATTCCAATTATGACAAAGGACCTCGGATATCCGAAAAATAAATAAATAAATTGTTATATGTATCTCTATATTTCGTATCAGCAGTTTATGGGTTTAAGTGCGATGAATAACCGACCAAGTTTATTCGACTGAAAAATAATACGCCAAGTACATATATCAAAGTGGGTTCCATGATTTTAGTTCATGTTCAGGCGTCACGAGTGAAGTCTTGCTATATATATATATATATATATATATATATATATATATATATATATATATATTCTTTATAATGTCCATGCCTTTTAATATTGCACAGTATATTTCTAATTAGAAAGAAAAAACACATTAATAACAAAGTGGATAAAGGCCATTTATTTCGTGAATAATAATCATCGCTATACAATCATTCATTTATATATATTCTGGGTTTTCAATTGATTATGCCAGTTGTAAGGAATCTAACTCGCTTTTACGTCTGTTTCTTGTATTGGCTGGTTGGTAAGTGTGTATGCGTTTGTGTTTGTGTGCGTGCGTGTTTGCATGTAAAGGTCATTCTCGATGTATTGCAAATTGATGTCTAAGATCTGGTCATTATTGTTTTGATGGCTTGAGAATTAACCATTTGTGCTGTTAAATGTACGAGTGCTATTTTTCCAAATATAGTTGATCGTTTCACCTTGTTGCGCAAATTTGTATTTTGCACATGGTAACAACGCCAGTGTGGATTGCAGTGTTGAATCCTCACAATGTTTGGAAACTTCCGTCATCGTATGCACCTCTGTTATTTTCTCTTCAGTTTGTTTATTCTATTCGAGGGCCTGTTTGGTCTTGCCTGGATACTAGTATATTGTTGCTGAATTTCGTTATTCTTGACCAGTCGATTAGAATATCATGTTGACGAAATTTTTGAATAACAAGGTCAGGTGCTTGTTGTTTTATATAAAACAACAAGCACCTGACCTTAATATTATATGGGATTTTTGTGCCGCCATGGTACCTTTTTTACTTAAGCGAACATGGGTTGCGCGGGCGGTGATAAAATTTATTATAACTAAGTTAGCGAACTTGATATAAAAACCTGACCCGTTAAGTACATACATTTGTCAAGATAAACTAAGTTTAGAAAAGGAAACTCATCCAGGAGACCGGTTTCTTCCTTTTTGGAAACTCATCACGTACTGTCCAGAATTTTCCGTGGACAGGGCTCGAACCTAGGCACCTCTACTTCGCAAACTTTTGCTCTACTCACTGAGTCATAGTGCGGCAAGGTGGCTCATTTATTTAAGCACAAGTTTCCGTAGAAGACGTGTGTAGGTTCGAGCCCTGTCCGCGGAAAATTATGGACAGTACGTGATGAGTTCCTTTTGTTATAATAAACCATATTTACTTACCAGTTATCATGCGCGCCATATTTATTGGATATATGAATACATTTATGCACTTCACAACAAAAAATGCATAGACGTTATTTAAAACGGCCTGTTCCAAATGACGATTTGTTGTACTTGGAATGTGTATGTGAAAAATTAAATATTTCGCTTTAAAAATGATGCTTTTTTTGTGCAAAATTACTAGCAATCTATGGCTAGTAAATTCTAATACCTACCGAATCGGTTTCTTTGATCACAAAACGTCCAAGCTATGTTCCAAACAATTCCTGGAATGTGTAATTGTCGATTAGTGTCTTTAGAAAATATAAAGTTAAAAAATGTCAACTTGTACAATACAACAAATAAAAAATATTATTCTGGATAGAACGCTATTAATAAAGTTGTCTCAGAATTTCTGTGATAAATGTAATGTTCTATCCATTTACTCGTAAGTGGCATCATTAATCATGTAAAATTGATCTTAGTAGTTTAGCCGTTACGAAAATGCAGAAGGTTAAAAAACAGGTAAAGAAAACAATATATCATGTATTATTATCAGGTTTTAAACAAATAAGATTAGGTTGAACATTTTGTATTTTGAAACTAAGCAATATGGACGAAATGAAAATATTTCCATTTTACTATTTTGAAAATAACAGCAAATAGCATAATTCATATAAAAACATATTTATATTAGCCAACTTATAAACGCATTAGCTAAAGCGAAATAAAATTATGCTTCAGCGCAAAATACCAAGTTGACGCTATTTTGGCAGCAGAAGGAAATCTTAAATAGCTAACTCAATGAAAGTGCTTATATTAGCAAATTATGTTTCTGCCAGTTTTTGTAAGTTGAAGCTATGCTTACAGTATACGTGATATTGCAATTGAAGATAAATAAAATAATATTCCTAACAGTATGAAGTTCGAAATTCTGGTTAAGTTAGACAATGTTGTCCCATGTTTCTCGCCCAAATATAAATAGAGAGCGTAATATCGACACCTACCGATGAATTGTGAGTAAGCAGGAAAGGAATGTGCACGAAATTATACTTTCCGTTCATGCTGTCTTTGGATTATCCGTCTGGTCATGTTTGAACTAATTTGTTACTAGTTGCACAATATCTAATTAAAAATTGCACATATATTAGTTCTCCGCAACAAAGAGTATCTCACTGTTTTAATGTCACTTTTCTATGTATTGCCTATGAAGCACTTATTTCTGAAACAAATAGAGCTCATTGCTTATTTTATGTGATCCTCAATCCTTTTTTATCGATGTAGCTGACAGGAGAGTGTGAAATATTTACAAATAAAAAATGTAGCCAACCTAAACTGTAACTTGAATTCAAATAACAAAACCGATAATTCTTTTGCGCGAGTTGTTCATAATAAATACACCTGGTATTTTTTAAATATGTGCATTTATATTCCCGCATAACCTACCAATGTATGACATTCTGGTACATTCCAGCCCTTTACGAATATGTAATAAATGTTAAGTGAATATATTCTCTCGGTTGAGAAATCATTAAGCCTAAAGCATTTTATTTATAAAACGATAATACTAAAAAGCAATATAGCAGAAAGTGAGCATCCATTAATTATAAATCATTCTATTAGAAATAAATGAATTAATATGCAAACGAATACGTCATCAAGTCAAATATATCTCCTGTTCAGATTGTAAGCTATTTCGTTGAAAGCTTACTATATAATTGGTCTTTTGTCAAAATGGGTACAATTTATATTAAACGTTGATCGTTTTTGACTCTGAAAGTTAGGACAGTAAAGGTAAAATGCCTGTTGTTCATAGTAATGGAGAAGTCAATTTTTTGAAACATAAGAGATATTTTATATCCTTTCTTGTAGAAATGACGAGCGGGTTGAAATATTGTTCTAAAGATGATTACTCATTAGTGAATATTATGTAAAATATTCAGGAAAAGTTGAATATGCCAATTTTGGAAGAGTATTATTTTGTATGCACTCATGCATTTAATTGCGTGATAGTTTTATTGTTTTCTGCGGCCACAAAAAATTAGCATTACTTTTTTATAGTTTCTCATAAATATAAAGCATTTGAAGAAGAATATCTATTAAAACAATTATTATTTCACTGTCTGCAATGAGACATTATTAATTCATTTCATCGCGTATAAATTCTTTATGTGAATAAAACATGTTAGAAGAAAAAATTGTCACCTTTTCTATATTAAATACAGAATGGCTTACACCATTGACCTAAATTGACCTTAAAATAAACATCTAAAACGAAAAAATTGTCTTCATAATGGATATCAATTCTAAATAAAATATTGTATTAAATTTCCAATTTTGTTTAAATTTTGCATTGAATGAGAGTTTCAGCAAGAATGGAGAACAATTAGAATTGTTCATTTTAAAAAGATTTTATGCAAATTTTCAGCAGTAGCAAATTTGCCATCTTAACCTAAATAAAATATGCTTCGCTATACCTGTTTGAAAAGAGAATATAACTTATGCAGAGTTTAACAAATTTGCAAGAAGCAAATTTTAAGTAAACCCAATCATGAAAAAGAAAGACTTCCATGGATTTTATTATAATTTCCAGCATGAATTATGGCTACACCTTTATGAATAAAGATCAATTCTCTCCGAGATTATTAAAAAAGTTTAATTTAATCAAAAAATAATTATAATTATTATTATTATCATTATTATTAATAGTAGAATTATTATATTATTAATTTTAATAATTATAATAATAGTAACTATAAAATATTATGTTAAATATAATACTAAAGAAGGTGATAATAAATATAATAATAATAATAATAATATTTATTATTATAATATTTTATTATTATAATAAAATATTATTATTGTAACGTACGAAATCGTAATCGCCTGATATCATGGTTAATATAGGTTAGTAATCTTTGGGCATTCTTTAATATAAAACAACTATTTTGAGGAAACATTTTCAATCAAGTTTGTTATCGTGCAATTGACCACACAAAGTAACTATTAATAGCCAACTGCACCCGGTGATAAACGTGTAAATGTTAAGACCATTTTTACAGTCCGCGAACTGTACAATGAACGGAATTTTGGGCATAATAAATTTTCCCGATAAAATGTATTTAGAATGACTTTTCTTTTATTTACATACATGATAGGAGAGCCAATTACAGCATAACGAGGTGTCCAAACAACATACAATTCAACAGAATTTCAAAAAGTGAAAGCTATTTACACATTAAGAAGCCAAGCATTCACGAATTACTTACTGACGGACTCGCAGAAGTGAACACGATACGTTTACAGCCCTCTCTTACAGAAAGTAAAATATGACTAATTAGTAATTGATGTGCTAGTGAGACAAATTTGCTTGAAAAAGTAGCAAATATTAATTTATGTATGGCGTATTGCCTTTTCTAATCTTGAAATTGTTAAATTAGATAATAATATTTGAATTCCGTTAAACTTAAAATTCATTGCATTTTCATTGGCCAATTTGCTACGAAATATAAGCATTATGAAATGTACGTATTCAATCTTTGTACATCCTGTATTCTAGCCTATAAAAAAGTAACTTAATTGCTTTATTATATATATATATATATATATATATATATATATATAATATTTGACAATTATAATATTATATAAATTTATTAATGATCATTTTAAATTTGTTGTTAAAGAGCATTACTTTGTCGATATTTAGGGTCACATAGCATAGTTAAATAAGACTATGCTCATTTCGTCATATCTCTCATAAAATAAACTATTTGATACATTATAAAATGAATTTAGTAATAAATGTGAAGTAAGTTGAATCAGATACAAACATTATACCACAATGAACATTGAGCGACAAACTCACAAAAATTGCTCAGTTCAAAATTATATTTAAAACATGGTACTTCGTAGCATTACGAACACCTAGTTGTACATTATCAGGAATATTATACATATTTCAATAATTTTTTATCAAATACTGACTTATAATTTTGTTGGTACATATGCGTGTTTTCATCCATTTTTTATGATATAACGGGGTCGCTTAACGCAATATGCCAGTTATGGTGTAATTATTTTTGTGGCAAGTGACGTAAGTTTTTTTAATTTATTTTAATTTAAATTTTTTTAGCGTTGAGAAGTTAGTAACACGTTAATCCATGTAAACGTTTACGCCAATACCAAGAATATCAAAGATGTGATGTCCTGCATACATGAGTTTAGTCACAACACTCGACATTTCAGAAGGCGACAGATTATCATCGTATCCAAATTAAAATAATTTTCAGTTTTATATCAAGTATTTAATAAACTATTATTATTATCATAATCAAGGTTGCGGTCTTGATATAAACACCTGACAAATTAATTACTTAAATATGTCAGTATAAACTAATAATTGTATAGTGTAGAAAAGGCAATTCATTCAGTAGGCCGGTTTCGTCCTTATTGGGAACTCCTCATGTACTGGCCAGAATTTGCCGCGGATAGGACTCAAACCTGGTGCTCTAACCACTGAGCCAGCCTGCCGCACACTACACTACACAATTTTCAGTTATATACTAACTTATGTAACTGGGTTAGTGTAGTTTCCTTTAGGTGGAGCTCATATAGCATCCATTGATACCCAAAGTTCCAACTAACCGCCCCAATCTGTCATTACTGAACAGACATCACACTACATGGGGAAGTGGTATTGAAATGAACATTTATATAATTGATTTATAAACTACCGCATATAATCCAATTATTCGCAACAATAAATATATTAAAATAAGTTTAATTTTATTATTTTTTAACCATCTTTAATTACAGTAAATGACATAAATTAACCTCAACTTTGCTTTAATAGTTAATTATGTAGCCGGTAAACAATGCTATCAGTAGCGAAACGTGTCAGTTATAGTGGTATTAAATATTTAGTTAAAAATAATGTTATGACTCGGATAAAGAATTCATGCAAATGTCCAAGCATTAGTCGCTTAAAGATGTTTAAATTTTCTTTACTTTGACTACTCTCATGAAATTTTTTAGTAAGCCTTCGAAAAACAAAATATTTTAAGCGTCCGATTCATGGAGGTTTCGTTGTAGTCTTTCTGCAAGATGTCGGCATCATACACTGAATATCGAATTTTTGCATTAACTTCTAATTAAATTAATTTTAATTGAACTTGCCTGATTCGCGAATATTTTTGGTTATAATGAACTATGTCAACTGTCAGCAGATGTGTCCCTACTAACATATTTTATTCAGAAGACAAAATCCAATATTGCCCTTCAACTTAAGCCTAGGAAATAGAAATGCACATATTTTGTCGACAGCATACGGTTTGATTTTTGCTACTGTACAAGTCGGCTAATTTTTCTTCGGGATTTTCTTTTCAGTCCAATGCACTTGCAAATTATTCTCTAAATTCCATAGTGCTCTAGATAATCGCCTGCTAAATATAATTTATTTGAAATTGCACGAAAATTTTTTTAAATTTATATATATATATATACTATATATATATATATATATATATATATATATATATATATATATATATATATATATATATCTGGAAGTGTCTATGTGTGTATTTGTTTGTGTAAAAATAAGTTTTCATTAAAACAAATACCAGAACGAGGCTATTCAAAATTGTTTACATATAATAAAAATGACAAAAAATTTTAACTTGCCAAATTCAGAATCAAACTTAGTTACGCTTCTTCTAATTAGATATATTTATGTGATATATATATGTTGTTTTTATAAACTAAATATAATGTAATAACGTAAATACATTTCATCAACTAGACCTTTTCATCATTATTACGCTTTCGTTATTAAGTTGCCATGATTATCACGGCCATAATTAATGGTAGAGTAATTTCGATCCAGAGCCTTAAATTAACCCCTCCCCGCCCCCAACGCAAACGGTGCTACGCATTACGTGTAAATTTCAGTCAATTAATAGTTTTACTCGCTTTTTCATCGTTTTGGACATGAGGTTTCTTCTAGCCGTATTATATCTGCCATAATAAGATTGACTCAATGATAATAAGTTAAGTGATTTTTAAATAAAGTATAATGGCAGCATTCGATAATATATATTTAGCCAGAATAAGCAAGAAAAAATTAAACCAGAAAACGCAACTCGTACAAAAGGCCGGCTACTTTCCTACTCGTTAATTAAAAATTATATATTTTTTTTAAAGCCATACAATATTACAGGTAATTAAATTATAAAATTCTTGTTCTAATGAGTACTACTTTTATTCAAAATGTACGTTTATAAAATAACATCTACAAAACATTATTTCTTATATCTCGTGCTGATTGATTTTCCCTTTTCATCACAGTGTACTTGTGAAATTGGGATGGACAGATGCAAAGTTGCATGCTCACATTAGAAAAATACAAATAACAGGCAGGCATACACGCATGCTACATTAAAAATCACCGGCTCCTCTATTCTCCTAATTATTTTCACTTCCTGTACAAGATTTTCTAATTTATTCTCTTATTTATATAAAATAAGTTGTTAACGCAGAGCTAAACTAAATACAGGTACAAGTCCTATCGGCATCTAGCGCTTTATTCTCAAACTAATCAGTAGTAAAAGTCTACTAAGTTACGTGTCATATTTAGAAACGAGTTACTAAGCGAATTGAGGACATTTTTATCGTTTTTCACACGGTTCTCGTTTTTCTGAATGATCGTCTGATGTTGAATCGCCATTTTACTCAAAAAATTTCGAGTATTGCCGTTCTAAAGCTTACGTCTATTCTGAAAACGAACGTGAGACCTTTTTAAGTATTTATTAATATTGTATCACTTTAAGTTCAGCCAGTTTACCTATTTGTAATGTTATTTTGGAAATAAATTGAGATGTGTAGCGTAAAATTATGATAAAATAGGTCTATATAAGTAAGTTAAAACGCTTTTTCTTTTTCGCCAGATCTAAAATTTACTGCAATGTGTTGTGATGTTTAAAGTAATTTTTTACAAGAGAAGAGGATTAAATTTATTTACAATTAAATAAACAAACGAAATGTACTCTTGAACTTAATATAAACTTTTGCATTATCTTTAAGTTAGTGTGTGTGTTCTTGAGTATGAACGTTCTATGCTACCTTTTCGTTGTTAAATAGTGGATGCATTTATTTGAACCAAATCTTTTTTTTCTTTACTTAGTTTACTATATGATATACAAGATATTACAGTCCAGTTTAGATCTGGAGGAATGAAAATTCTCCTTTTAAACAGTTGTATAAAATTGCTTTATGATAGAATTATGCATTAATAAACAGCGTATTTATCAGTTTGTATTGATAGTTTTTAAATTTTGCTCTGCCGATAATAATGAAAAGTACCTAATTGGAATAAAAATCCATCCGATGAAAAACAACTAAAAAATCGTAAATGTGACAGTTTAGTGATAAAACAAATAAAATAATAATTCGGCAATTATTCTGATAAAAAATAATGCATTTAGTATTATTGATGATAAATTTAATTTCCAAAAGTGCAACTTGTTTCAATAAGTGTGTAGTGTATCTATTTGAAAAAGTGACAAATCTTATATTACCATAGGCTGTACATAATTCACTGTAAGAATTTAAATTATTTCAATAGACTTTCAAGTAATTAGTTTATAAAATTTTAAATTAATTAGCCAGAGTTTAGAATATAAGACTTTCGGTAAAAGTAAGCTTTTAATTTTATAGAAAAAAAACAGGGAAGTCTGGGTAAAAAGAGCATGCACGCACATATGAATGACGTCCGCTTCTGTAGTACAAAGCTTGTTATCATTATGATGAAATCTAACAGTAAATAAAAAATGAAATCCTGTAAAAGAAATGTTACAAAATTAAATTTAATCAATTATTACCACATGTGCAAAGAGAAATTGTTATTAACCACTGTAGTTTCACTCTCACACACGTATACATCACATATGCTTATTTAATGTAACATCAGTAAATCTCATGAAATCACTGATATTTCACATATATGAGCATACGCATGCAGGTAAATGTATTTAAATGGGTGCTTTACAGTTACAAACTCGTTTTAAAAGGACTACATGACACACACTTATCAAGTAAAAAGGCATTTATTGTTGTGAGATATACCATTAATTGTAATGAAGCCATTAAACGAAATATCACACTTGCTTTTCCACTTCTCAAGTGGTTCGTGTTATCATAATTAAACTGTTTACAAAGGGGCCTCAAAGACGGCCCTGATATTTATGGAATTAAAAGATGGGCAGTTGTTACAACCTTATTTTGCGTGGTTATAATCAGTTAAAAATCGTATTCCTGTAGTGAAAGTACATTCTCCTGCACAATATTCAGTTATGAACTATAACTACACCGCAGCTACTTTGACTAATTTCTATTATCAGATAATAGAAAAAATGTTAATAAACGAAAATTATATCAATAATCGCAAAAATGACTAATTTCTCAAAAAATGTAATTTGACAAAATATATTCGCCTACAGAATAAAGAAAATCTGCTTTTATGGATTCCAGTGCCAAGTTAAAGTAGAGTCGCAAGCACCTTCAGTAGAAAATGTGTATTCCGAACAATTTAGTGAAGCAAACATCAATTTATAAATTTTGTACACGTGCGTTAGCTGCTGTTTGTCCTATGTAGGAATCACAGGCCGATTACTAGAGAAGAAATTCCAGAGCATTGTAAACCAGACGGTCTTATGGGAGATTTTAAATATGAATATTGTAACATTTTGTATAAACCGTCCGTTACAACATCCTCAATCCGCAAATAAATAAACAAGAGATGATCATCAATGTTGATAATTCGTTAGCAATTATGAGTGACTGTAGTTTTACTATATTTTGCAATTAATTAGATACAAATGGATTAGTGTTTATATCAAGCTCGCAAGCTCCTTTTTATTATTATGTATATATTTATCTAACTCAGTTCGCTTTGCTTTCCCAAAGTGACTATATGAATTATTAGATAGTGCCTTTGATTTATTTCTGGCGATATTGGTGTTAGTGCCTAATTTTGTCTAAGTTGCTCCGACGTCTTCTATAATAAATTTATGTTTTAGTAAAATATTTATTTCACCATTTATAATATTAATACGCCAATTTAGCTGAACTAAACACTACTCAATACACAAAGTGGTTTGCAAGATTATATTTATCTAGGAGTAAAATTATTCACGTTTAGCTCCGAAATCAATTATTTTGACAGTTTTTTTTGCATGCTGTAATGTGGCTCAGAAGTTAGGACAAAAGATCCTGAAGCAGACGTGCCCAGATTCGAGCCCAGTCTGCGGTAAATTCTGGACAGTACATGAATAGTTCACACTAAGAATGAAAACCGCTTTACTCAATGAATATTTTTTTCTATATTCCACATCGCTTAGTATATCCTAACAATTATATGTACATAATAGGACTGGGATTAACATCAAGCTCACAACCCTGATTTAAAGAAGTTTTACGACTGTAGATTTGACTATCATAGTTTCCATCTGAAAAATGATTTCTTTTATATCCTTCAATTATTCAATAAACATATTTTACTCAGCTTGTTCAGATTTTCAATAAAATAATGTTTACTGAATGCGCCTTTATTTAATGTTAATGGGCATTAATTATATAACACTTAATATCAAATCAATTTAATCGATTTTTCATTATCTTTTCAACGCAGATTAAAAACAGATAAATGTTTTACAAAATTGATAAACATGTTTATTTGTAAATATGCGGATAGAGGAACATTTATTTAAGAAAATATACGACGAATTTCCATGCTTCGGGTAGAACATATCCTAAAGGAATTAACTGAGATCATTTGGTACAAAATGCTTCATAAAAGTACCTGACCTAAAATTTCCTTTCATAAATTACTTTCCTCATTTAAAATACATAATAGCTGATAAACCTTTTTCTGCTTTCAACTGTAAGAATATATAATTTCACAAAATAAAATCAGCGTACTCAGACTTTACCGAAACGCACGTTTAAATGTGCTTATAATGGGAGAGCAAGAAAATATTTTATTCTTGATTCTCACAAGTATAATCATTTAGTGTAGAACAAAATCTGAAACAAAATTTAATGCATAAGTTTCACAAACAATTATAAGAAAAAACATGAAAGGAGTCAGCAAATCTATCAGTCCGTAAATTAGAGGAAAATAATACAGTACGTTTTGCTGAAACACATACGGCATTCAAACATAAAACGGAAAACGAGTAATCGTGATCTACTTTAAAGAAGAGAACTACAGGACAACACCCCTCAAATTGTTATCGAAGGAAATTTAAACTTGCAAAGACAACCCACATATCGCGTGAAAGTTTAACATTTAATTCCCCAACATTAAAACAAACGTATTTTGTTCCTTTTTTCTCTTATGATCCTATTTATGCCATCTTCTTTCCCCATTTGATCAGTTATGATTTAAATTTGCATTTCTGACAAACTTAGTTTGAAAAGGATGAGCGATTGACATTTTGAGTATTGTTTGTTCGTGCCCGAGATTATAATTTCCGGTCATGCTGCCTTTGGTTTTTAATTCGGGTCATATTTGAACCAATTTGTTACTCAGTGGGTAACACCTAATACGCAATACAGAACGAGAAGTTCCCGTAAATACGTTGGATAAATTAGAAATCGATATATGTGGCGTACCTGAAACCAGAATGCAGGATTCTACGAGCATTTTTGAACTGAGTGCACCGTACTTATATGCGCGTTATTAGATTCGAATTTGTGGTCCCACGAAGTTTTTCAAGCCGGTGAATGGAGCATCGCTATTGTCCTAAGCTCATGAGTTGAAGTTTTTTTACAGAATGTGTCCTTTTAAACGACGGACTTTGTGCGAAACGTTTATGTCTATCTAATATATTCAGTACCATAAACTTTATTAAACGATTTCTTATCGTTTTATGGACGTATGCGCCCACTGACTGCGATTTGCCGCGGCAAATTCTGGCCAGTACATAATGAGTTCCCAATAAGGACGAAACCGGTCTACTGGATGAATTGCCTTTTCTACACTATACAATTCTTAGTATATACTGACATATGTAAGTAATTAATGGGTCAGGTGTTTATATCAAAACCGCAACCTTGAACGCATTGTATTAAATCAGTCAAACAGCGTAGCAAAACAAGCGTCATTCACACGTACTGAAGTGTTTCGACCATCAATAATCATCATCAACTAACGAGGATCATACTGCAATGCATATATAAGGCATGGAACATCATGTATGTGGCTCTTACTTAGACTATTCTCATTTAAATTTTACTTGAACGGAAATTTCGACTACACATATTTTTTGCAGTCATTGGCACAATATATTTGCATATATCACCACGTGTGTAAAGATTTACTTATATTCAAAGTCATCGATTAAGCGCGTGGTTATAAAAAATCTCTAAACCAAGTTTGCGAGTTTGCTAATAGCAAAAGACCCGCTGTATCTAATTAATTGCACAATTTAGAAAAACTAATCACTCGCATGTGCTATAATGATCATCCTTTTGTTATTTAGTTGCGGATTGAGGATGTTGCAACGCACAGTTTGCACAGGTACAACTACGTTTTATGTTTAATAACCCCCATTAATTCTTCTTGTTTACAGCTTGATTCAAATTGATGCTCTTGGATTCCGTCTCTAGTAATCGGCCCTTGTTTCCTACATGGGGCAAAGAGCAGCTAACGCATGTGTATGAATAATTGATATTGAGTGGTACAATTGGGGAACATTTTTCTACAAATTTAAATTTTTCAGACATTTTGTTGCATAAACAGACATTAATTTTGTATTCGCCATTTGACTAGCCATGGCTTTTCGATTGGTTTCACTAGTTTAAAACGCTTTTCAATATTATCGATTTGTTTAGAATTAATATTGGCTGTTCGTTGTTAAAATGCTTCAAACGCGTAATTAATCGCACGCCATATTCGTTTATCAGTAGCCTCTGATCTTTACTAGCATATACAATACGCGATGAATTGTTATTCATAAGAGTATAACCTATATTTTTATTTAGAACCATCAATAGAATATCGCTGCTGCTATATAATTCTTTAATTCTTTCTTTATGCTCTCTCTTTTGGAAATTTAATTTCTGCTAATTTAAAATACTCACACGCGACGCGTAATTCAGTTTGGAGCAGAGGAAGGAATCCATCTTTTCTTTGAAATTCCACTGTGGTTGTTTGTCTAATCTCTGTCGTCTGAATTTATTATTAGAACATATACCAAATTTTCGACAAAGCAATATGACTTCTTTGGGAGTGTCGGAGTAAGCCAAACACACACCCTGGTAAGTGAACTCTTAATAATTTGCGCAATTGTTAATTGTATAAATTATTTTGGTGCAATTTATTATTGTCTCTGTCGACGACACTCATAACAAGGCAATTAATAATGCCTTATAACACTAAACGCTTGCGCGGATGATGTTTTCTGATATGATGTTCCGAAGTTAATATCTGGTTTTCCACATAGATATGTTACAGGTTCCTGGTTTCGACTGCATACTAAGTAAGTCGTTTTACTAGAGTTTAAGTTGCAGTTGACGAAATTGAGTGGTCATATTTTTGATAACTTTCGGGGAATTTTGTCGTTTTCGACGAACAACAAATAGTCTATTATTATTAAAGGTTTCTCCATACCTTAAATGTAAAGAATAATCTCTCGACGTAGTCATGGCGTCCCACCGCACTTTAGATCACGTAGAATTTTCAGTTCAGCAGATTAAGCAAATGTTTTTTTTTAAATATATAAAGTAGGCAGATACATAATTTTTAAAAAGTGTTTTTCGCTCAAAGATAAAGTATAGGAAACATATTCTTTTTTATAATAAGTAGCATGTAGAATGTATGAAATAATTAGGAAGCAATGAAGAAATTGGATTAATGAATCTTGATTAAGATTCTGGTACTTTTTATGAATACCAATCACTAAATTAATCAAATTTGCGATTTTCTGGATAAAAAACAGAAATTCGAGCCGTATCAAGTGAATAAATTTAGATTAGAGTACAAAGAGTATTTAATATCACACGTATGATTGAAAATGACTGTGTTGCAATTCAAAAGATTTCTGACGATGCACTTTCTGGTAAAAAGGATAACAGCATACGTCGACATACGAATAAAGATCAATTGGCACAGAACAAAGCTTCAGCAACGCAGTTACAACAATTAATATTCCGTCATCAAATTATGTAAAAAATCAACACTGTACAAAATAAACTAAATGACAAAGTAAAATCTATATAACAACCAATAAAAATGGAAATATCAAACAATTTTGGTCCCGATAAAATAATTTTGGCCAGTTTCCTATCTTGAAGAAACCATCCATTTTTTCTGTAAATTCTACTATAATTACCGTCCATCAATCCCCATGCCTACAAGTTATCTAACAATTTCCCCCAACTAGTGCGCAAAACATGTTCAATTCAAATTTAATGTTCGTTATCATACGCAAGTATATGAAAAGTCAATGGACACAGTTAGTGAGTTAAATATCTTATGTTTACCTATTATATCTGGAAGCAAATTATCCAACAGTTAATTCCTGAATATTGCTAAAAATATTTCAGGTATGTTAGTACGACTTTCCGAATCTTTAATAAAGATGTAGAAATAAACCATTTTCTGAAAGAATCTAAAAGCGCGGACTATAATACGTAGTCTACTGGCAAACTATGAGACGTTCAATCTAACACGCCGTCTTTCTTTTACGTATGGTTATCGAGACAGGAAGAGATAAGTTTAAAATTGAAAGTACTTCGCAAGCAAACGTGGACTGCTAAATCTGCCCAATATCACTGAGATATTCCAACTTCTTAAAGAAAGACATTTGATGCGCTATTCAACCAATAGAGTAAAGCAGATTTGTCCTGATAAATTTCACTGTCAACAACAGAATTTGATCAAACAAGCATTTATATAAACTGGAAATCCTGGAGGAAGCTAACATAAAACTCAAACAACAATTTAAAAGTAGTAAATTCATACCAAAACGGAGGATCTGTTTTCGTAAAAGGGATGAAAGCCTAATCCGAAACTTTTACCCGACAAATTTAAAAATAATGACATTTTGGAGAACAATTACGAAACCACTGCTCCTTCGTACGCAAAAAGCTCCAAAGTATAAATGTCAATAATAAATCTTTAGAAATCCTTCAGATTATTGGCATATATTTGTGCACATGCAATTGCTGCCCATTGTCTTCTTTATGTTAGTGTGATTGATTACGAAACAAGAGAATCCACGAGCACTTTGGCTAAAAATATCTCGCAAAGGCAAAATATATTTTGTAATCGATAAACAAATGATTTTTAGAATCCATTCCCTTTAACTAGACGAATTTGCCAGTGGAAGTAACGAAAAGAGTGTACACGTTGTTCAAGTTGCCAGTTGCGACATACGTAATTCTTTGCAAAAAAAGTGAAACTTTTTCACGTACTAAATATCCACGTTGAAGTGAATGTATGTGTGGGGTGTGAGTGTAAGCATATGTATGTGCGTTTTCAGTGTACGACTTGGTGCCGTACAATGTATGTACTTAGTCCAAACTAATACTCATTGCCTGTCAAAAATTATTGTATAAAGTACCAAATAATGTAATCGAGTGGAGTTCTGGCGAACAGAATATTTCATTCTTTCGTGTGTAGTTTAGACCTTCTTTCAAATGGTGTAATGCTTTCAATACTAAATTTAAATCGGAAATACCAGTCAGAGGGATAGAAAATTTACAAATGATTGAGTGAAATATTACCCATACAAATGTGAATGCATTTAGTTATAAAACGAATGTTTGATATTTCGCTGTGTTAGCCAGAATAAAATTTGCATAAGCTGCAAATGAGTTATGCTATTCTAAAGTACGCAATAATTCTTACCCATATACGTTGTTTAAAACGCACTGCATAAATTATGCAGCATTGCTTTTGCTACGTACTCTTAACGGATTTACTGGAGAAATATATTGTCTTACTTATCTATTCCATAATAAACAACAATGCCCAAGATGATTGCAAGTTTGTCCTCCTGCACTGAACGAAGTGTTAGAGGAGTTCAGTTTTAATGCCATTACACAATGCAAATTGTCGTTATGCGCAAAGTTTCGTCAAAGTAGGTAGACAAGTGTAGTCTCGATTTTGCTGAGCTTATCAAAAAATTTGAATTTTCAAACACCTTTCCCAGGGACTGTACATTGAAACGCACTCTGTAAATGTGTTTAGAAAATCATGCAAATACAGCAGCAATCTTGTGCTGACAAAGTCAGATCAAAAATGCTCGAAGTAACGAAAATTTTTTAACACTATTTTATATTGACTTACTCAAATCTAAGCGCACATCACTGCACAAACTAATTATTCCATGCAAAAGAGATTTGCATTTTCGATAAGACCCCTTGATATGTAAGAAATTCACCGAAATAAAGTAAATCCTGTTCTGTTTATAGTGATTTGCAAAATAAATGAAGTTGCCGAACGAATGCTCAATGTTTGAAAGCTAAGTTACTACTACGAATAATTTAATTGTATTCTTCTAAGGTGGTATATGTAGCAATACTGAAACTATTTTATGAGTAGGTGTTTTTCTGTAGCATTATCGTACCGATTTCTTTCACTATTTTGTTATAACACATGTATCATAAAGGCTAGTTCATTTTAAACCCATGGTAAATTATTTGAAATATTAAATGAAAATTTTATGCACAATTTATATCAATGTTTTGTATAATTACATTGAATAATAGATATTTTGTACTAAAATGCTTGCGTATTGAGTATATCCGTTGTTCGTAGCGATTCTTCTTATAATAATTCTAAGTTTTAAGAGAATCCAATTGATTGACTACGATTTCCATTAAATTTGGCATTAATTCTAGTGATATCGTTATGCGACTGAAGCAAAATTGAAGGTATTAGTTCGCTTGTTTATTTAAATTGAATAAAAAAACTATTTAAAGTACAAATGTTGTTAATAAATGAAACAAATATCTTTAAAATTGATAAGAATTATGGAATGATTTATATTTGAAATGTTAATATAACATCTTTAAAGACAAAGAAGAAACGAGAATTTTAAAAAAAAGAATTCAATTAGGAAATTTTTGCCTATATATATATATATATATATATATATATATATATATATATATATATATATATATATATATATATATATATAATTTCTTCATTTATTTCCACGGGCAAAGATAAAAAGAGGTTTCGTCAGTTAGAATAATGGTTTTTGAATATTCACTTGATGTATCGACAAATGAATATATAAGTTACATTTTATGGCAGATAAATAATCAATATATAAACATAAATTCGACAGTAAATTATAAACAAATTTAAAAGGTAATTAAAGTGCAAATTTGAGCCACGATTTGTGGCTCAATGGCCTTTAGTGCATTTTCTAATAGCATAAATCGGACTGCCATTTGGTGGCCCACTGCGCTTCTTATATAGCTAACTCATTTCCGCTATTGCATTATGGCAGTGATTTAAAAACATTGCCATATATTTATTCCTTCGAGGCTTTTAAATTATGACGGCACATTGCATGTCTCCATTTAATATTCTATTTCGCGATATATGGACTGACTCAAAAATACAGAAAAATTTGGCCTGAGTATAATTTTATCAATGGTCAATTCTAAGTTATTTGCACCGCCGAAATTGTTAGCCCACATATATGATACATTTCATAAAACGCTGAGAAATTTGATTTATTGTTTATTTTTCTTTTCAAATAAATTTCCTTGTAGTATTGTTAGAAATGTTGTCACCCACCCAAGAATCACCGATATATAGTAATATAAAGGACATTTATTTAGGTATACATATTACTGAAAAGATGCTCATCGAATTGGATTTATGCTGTGAAAAAAGAAAACATTAAATACATTGTGTTTAACTGTTCATATTCCTAAATTGTGTGAAAATGCAAAAGATTCAGATATTTATCGAAACCTATGAGGTTGGCCATTTTGTTTAGAATTGCAATTCTGATGTTATCTAGCGAATTGTATGCACGCAATCAAATAGCCTTTTGTATGCTATATACTGTGGGAACATTAGAGCCTGTCCTAATTCCTTGCTACCAAGTATTTACATTTAATGCTGAATTTTGATGGTAGCATATGCTCCACTAAGAAGCAATTTCTTTTTCGCAATCATTAATGTATAACAGAAAACTAAATCTATGCACCTCTTGATTGCAGGCATTATATTTTCACGAAATTCTATTGGGAGTTGGTATTCAATAATTTACTTTTTATTATATTCTATAATTGTTTATCCAAAATTTGCTTGTACGTCCTCCAATTAAGTTATTCTTTTATCTCACTGTACATTTTTGGATCCTATTAAATAACATATATATCTGTTCAATTATTCTGTAATACAACAATATTAGCATTTATTATTTACTTTTTGATTCCATCATTTATTATGTAGAATTACATCTAATTAACCCATCCTTGTAACCATATATTCTTGCATATTTTCACTTGTTCATTAAATTATGCATCCATAAATTCATTTAATAATTTAAATGAAATGTTTTATTGATTGTGTGACTGGGTCTTCATCGTCTAAATATTTAAAAAATATATATTGACCAAAATGTTAAACTCACCTCCAATATTTGTGCCTACAATTGAGGAGCTGAAATCTGGTCCTATTGTAATACTAATAATCAAATTGCTTAATAATTCTGTAAGAAAAGCAACTAACATTTAGTTTAGTATATGAGTGGGCGAAATTCCATTAAAATTGATTTTAAAATTGACAATTGTATTATATACATATATATATACATATATATATATATATATATATATATATATATATATATATATATATATATATATATATATATTTTGCGTTGATCCTCGTTATTCAGTTATTCTGATGCACCGTTAAACTTCGTGTGTCCAAACGTAGCAAAACTTTCTTCGGACTGGTTATTTTCTCTGATTGTTGACTGGTCGATTAAATCAGATTTTAGTTTTTGTTAAGTCTAAAAATAACGGCACGCTCGTTTACTGCAATAAGTAAAGGTAAAGTAAAACATACATAATTACACTTTCAGTGAATTATATTATCCACATTTATAAAATGAAAAATCGTAACAACTGAGGTCGAAATTTAATTTTCTTTTGTCAACAGTATATATATATATATATATATATATATATATATATATATTATATATATATATATATATATTTATGAGAAGCAAAACCACAATTGTTGTTATTGTTTATATTTATAAAAAGTTCTTAGTGAACATTATTCAGAATCAACCATGTTTCTACTTTTATCATTTTTTAAATATTTTTGGTTATTTGACTTGTAGTTTATTTCATTTGTAGATGTACGATTATTCCTAAATTCCTTTCTATCTTTCATATGATTTCCTTTTTTAGCATACAGCAGCATCCGTTTATTTCTCTTTCTTTCTTTGGAGAATTTCTTTCTGATTCCTCATTTCATGAAAGTAAAATTTATTCATGCCTTAATTGAACAATTTCGACCGATAACGGAATAGCCGATTTAATGCAATATGCACCGATTTTTAAAAACATAAAATTTATCTTTCTTCATTCATATATGTTTATGCCCGAAAAATTCCTAAACTTTTGGTAGTTTACTTCCTGTTTTTCAAATTTTAATTCATGATAGTTTACAATGGTAAATGTTATTACAAAGGTTGTATAGGCATGAAAGAATTGCTATATATATATATATATATATATATATATATATATATATATATATATATATATATATATATATATATATATATATATATATATAGATTGGATAGAAGATGGTGAGCACTTTGGACAAGCCTTTACTTGTCTGAAGGGCAGTTGCTTTATCATTTTTAGTCTAGTAAGCATTCTACATCACTAAATTGTCTAAATAGTCCCGAGAAAATCAGAACGCAGTTTTTAAATTACACACACGTATATTTAGCATTATAAAAAGGTATTATTAATTAAACGTGCAAATTAGCAGTATGACCAAATGAAACTGATGAACATAATAAAGTCATTCATAACATTAGAGAAAATACGCATGAACTATATGGAATGGGCAAATTATGAGAAATAGACTGTCTGAGGTTTCTTAACTAATGTAGGTAATGTTATGTTGTGCTTGTGATGCAAATAACACTAAATTTAACGGAGCACAAGCCTTTGTGCTGCATATAGTAACAATTAATTCTCGTAAGGTAATATGTCATCAATTGTCTGTATTTTTGATGGCCTAACTTAATCAAGAGACAACGCTTTGCTCAAACCAAAAAAAGAATTTTTCTATAGATCTTAATTGATTAACCAACATTAACACTGTATGACTCAGCAAAACGTCAAAAAATGAATTTTAATACTATATTGAAATTTAGTTCTATAAATGTAAAAACAAAAGTTCCCTTAAGAAGAACCAATGTAAAATGTGCCATGGTATATATATAATATATATATATATATATATATATATATATATATATATATATATATATATAGTCCAAATTTAGCAAAGAGTATGTAGCATGTTAATCTTTTAGTTCCTAATTAGTTACTCACCAAAAAATTATCATAACCTGCCACGTGTAATTTTTGGCATTGCATGTTAGCAAACATTTATATTTATTGATCCTTTTAATTTTATGTTTATTTTTATCGCTAATATATTTTATCCCACAAATGAAAGAATCACGCAGAATCGACAGTTTTAAAACAAAATTATATCACGTATAAAACATGTATTTGGATCATAATCATATTTTCGGTATTGCTAAGATTTATTTAAATGCAATTGTTTATTAGGCATTGCGTACCCTGTAAAAAATTATTTCGCTTTGGACAAGAAATAAATATCAGCCGGTATTACCCCACCTATGAACTATACATTTGGTCAAGACACGTGGAGCAGGCGAATGGTGCAATCTATTTTACGATCGTGTATTAAAAGACTAATAGATTTAACATCATAATACGTCTTCTAATTCATGAGATGGTTGTCCTGAGATTTGATGGCGGATAGTGATTGAGACTATTGTGTTTGGATTTGGTAGAGTACCAGGAGTTCAGACTTAGTTGTAATTCTCAATTTTGCTAAATTTAACCTATCAATGCATTCTGTCGGCACCCGATACAGAATAGCTGTTTTCAAATTCATGATTTTGGTACCAGATTCAGGATTGGTATTTAAGAAATCACCCAGAAACGCGCATATACTATCTATACTATATATATATATATATATATATATATATACATATATATCACGAATTGACGAATAGGTCAGCATAGTCTAAACATTGCAAACGGTTTTAAAGGAAATGCGTCAAGTAGAGGAGCCTCTATACGATTAGGAATTCAACAGATATCTGCTTTTGAGTCAACCTCTCTAAACAGAGTACATCTCCTGCCTAACACTACAAAATTTCAAGTTATTCACAAACTTATATTTTTGTTAGTTAACATCATGCAGAACCTTTCTGACATCGCTTAATTCCTGAAGTTCTTATAAACCACCTCAGATAACCCATGAGATATATTTCGATTAAGATTTGGATGTAATAACCCAGTGTTGGAAGAGGCGAACAAGTCCGACAAAAGCATCAAATTTAACATTGCAGAGAAAGAAAATCAAACACCACATAATAATGAAATTGAAATCATATTATTTGTATATGATGATTTTGACGAAAAGTTGTCAGAAAAGATGTATTAACGGGATAATATATTCGTTAGATAATTTCCATTATTTGTAGCCCAAATGGTACATGGGAATAGACCTCGCCAAAAGGATACAGAAAATCTACTCAGAACATAGACTCGTCATCGAAATCAATTCTTAGAGGTAAATGTGCGACCTTGGCATGAACAGATAAAGCGCGGAAACAACAAAATATCCAAACTGCAAATTGTATATAATTGCGATTTTCAACTTCTTACCATAAAAACGGAAAATTTAAATCTTTATAGACTCCAGCTTCACTGAAATTGACACTTATTATATCTTTAATACACACACATTTATGAGATTATAAACCAAATAAAAATTGGGCCACAGGACCCAATCCAACTTAATGACCGTACATTATCTGCTATATTATGTGTCAAGACAAAATTTCACTAAAACTTTCCGGAGAATCCGCTTGATCTAAACACGCCCTAAGATGAGGACGTAACGATGACTATACGAATGGTGTTGTTTAGCAAAGCCCATAGATATAGATGCATGTTAATATGCAAATAATTGACAAAGAGACAAGAAATGTCTGGCTTAACCATATAGAAGTGTTAAGGCGACTAATTCTAATTTAACTAGCCTATTGATTGTCTCCTTCTCAACGCTAGAAGCAAATAGCTCTTCATCATCGGAAACACGAACAATTTATGTGAAAGCCACCGACAAATAGTTTATTCAGTGCTATCCATTGTCGGCCAACTGCTTCAGTTCACCCATTATCACAAGTTTAAAAAAACAACCTAATGAA
This sequence comes from Eudiplozoon nipponicum, assembly GCA_029291075.1. Lineage (NCBI taxonomy): Eukaryota > Metazoa > Platyhelminthes > Monogenea > Mazocraeidea > Diplozoidae > Eudiplozoon > Eudiplozoon nipponicum. The sequence continues at coordinate 6,975 of JAQBSW010003925.1, read as the reverse complement.
GCAAGCCTGCTTCATTAGTTTCGTAAACAATGGCTTGCTAGAAAAAGAGCAATAACTTACATGATAGACGGTGAGGCAAGTTAATTTTTTGTATAAATTCTACTGAGGAGCAAAATAGATTTTATAAACATTGCCTGATAATTTAGATAACAAATGTTTTATCAATACATGGTTTAGTGGACGGACATTTAATGCCATTCAGTTTAATCATACCGCAATAAAAACTGAATTCAGACAGATAAACAAAAATGTATAATCAATATTGAAATAGATAAATTGATGCATGATAACATAAATATAACTATAACAATATCATCGGCATGTGATGAAACTAGTTCAGTGGAAAGCCAGCTAACATTTTTACAAACCTTGACATTTAACGATGGTATTGGATATTATTTATAGCTCAATTAGTCATAAATTAATTAAAATAAGACTGAAGTTATACTAAATTAAAAATGAACTAAAGGTACAATCCCAGGTATACATACCTTTCGTGTTTACTGGTGATTTATCAGTATGAGCTGGTGTTTTGCCCTATTCTCACTATAAAATTAATAAATAAATTTGGAGCTGGTCTAAGACGCCATCTCCTATACGAATCTGTGTTTAAGCAGCAATGAAGTAAATTTAATATAAAGTCTTTGGCAATGCGATTTTCATGCCAATTCACTGAACAACGTATATGCCGTTCCTGCAAAATGTATCAATACAATGGCTTTCTACGTAGTTGAGAATTAAGGTGCACCATATGCTCTACATGAAATAACGATTAACTAAAAAATTAATTAAATATGATTGAAAATTGTGCGTGAGTCACAGACTCCGGAGCAGACGTACCCACGTTCAAGCTCTGTCTGTGGAGAAATTTTATCAGTACGTGGAGAATTACGAATAAGGACGAAACTCGTCCACTACATGAATTATTATAATCAAGGTTGCGATCTTGATATAATTACCTGATCCATTAATTACTTACTTAAGTCAGTATAAACTAAGAATTCTATGGTGTAGAAAAGGCAATTCATCCAGAAGACCAGTTTTGTCCTTATTGGAAACTTATCCCGTACCGGCCAGAATTCGCAGCAAACAGAACGCGGCCAGTACGTGATAAGTCCCCAATAAGGACGAAACCGGTCTACCGGATGAATTGCCTTTTCTACATTATACAATGCTTGGTTTATACTGACAAATGTATTTACTTAATGGGTCAGGTGCTTATATCAAGATCGCGACCTTGAATATATTACTTTTTATCACTGTCCGCAACCAATGTTCGTTTAAAATGCTACATGAATTGTCTTTGCTACATTATACAATGCTTAGTTTATGCTGACAAATTTACAAATACAATAGGACTGATTTTTACACGAAAATCTCAACCTTCATTTAAATAATTTCTAATATATATTTTGAATTAATTATGTATGTGAGCATACGTGTATGGTTGTAAGTGTTCTTGTGTTTTGTCTCGTTTATGTATAGAAAACAAAAATTTCAACTTACTCTCTTCTTTGTTTGTCAAATTTGCTATTAATAGAAGCTTGTTGAGTCGAGATCTGAATTAAGCCTTCAAGACCTTTTTTGTTTTAAAAATATTATATTGCATTGTAATTATTTTTTAGTAAACTTGATTATTTTGGACAAATGCAACCCAAGAATTGCAATGAAATTGAAATCTATTAAATAAATATCCTCTTTTAAGTAAGCAATCAATTTTGTAACTACAATTTCAAAAAATAATGATGAGTCTACCCGAGCTTATTTCTAGAACAGTTAATGGCATGGTGCTCTAATTGAGACATTCAAAGAATATTGATGGGTTTTTTAGACTTTTTTAAGAGAGACAATATATACAAGACTTCTCAAGTTTTATTTGTACTCTTTTTGTTGAAACTATTTAATACGCGATTCAAATAACTCAATATGTGTAAATGAATTCTGATATTAAATTAAACAATTTAGAAAACGTTAGATAAAACGAAAATATTTTATACAACACTAATGAAAGAAAATCATAGGCAGACGTATAATAATTTACCAATAGATTTGACATTTTCCTCTAGGCTTATTGATTATTTTATTTATTTCTTCTACTGCAAGTGAGAATATCATAGCTACCAGATTATTTTATTCGAAGTTGCTAATCTTTCTTCTTTAGAAAAGCACACTTATATAACAGGGATCTGCGAATTGCAGAAGCATAATTCGCCGAAATGTATTGCCTCTTGTTATTTAATCATGATTTAATCTCATTTTATAAATTATTTTCAATATTTTTTCGCATTTATCGTTAAATATGCTAAATTCTATTTCTTATTTATCAAAATACCCAGATTACACTAAATCCTGTTTTCATGTGACATACCAGCAGACTCTTCAACTAAGAAATATCAAATGAAAATAGTAAAGCATTTTACTAAGAATATATATTTAAACATATTTAACAGTTGCCCTATTGAACTGGAAAAAATCTAACGCAAATGTGAATTTGGACGAAAGGTAATATCCCATAAATTAATTAAGATACATGACTTTGTTTACTGGTGCGAAGAGGCACAGAATATACCTTAAGAATTTCCCTTTTAATATATATATATATATATATATATATATATGTACATATATATATATATATAGACAAGATGATAGACAATTATACAGAAAGAATGAAAGAACGAAAAAATAGATAGATAGATAGAAATATTTTGTCATAGATAAACATATATCCAAATAGATAAATAGATTGACAGCTAAGCAAATAAATAGATATATCGAAATTTCGTTGGATAAAAAATGGTGAAAATATATATGGATAGTTGAACATATAAAGGCAGATAAATATATAAATATAAAGATATATATGTAGATAGAGCGATAGGTCTAAATGCAAATGGATACTTAGTGAAATTATAATAATCCTTTAGTATTCGTACTACATAGAAAGTTATTTATGGGAAGACCTAGTGACCATTTGGCCTTTGTAGTTTACAATACTCGATTCATCTTTATATTCCATTATTATCAAATTCCCTGCGATAGCAGAATTTTATTTTCATCTATTTTATTTTTCACGTAAATTCCTAATTGTCACTTTAATAACACAGCAACGTTGGTTTACCGGTTAGTTTGCATATAAAGCAGTAAGCTTTAGTTGCATGAGGTGAGCAACACGGAAGTACGCGCATTGCAGGCGTTTCCCGAAATTAATTATTAAAGATAGGAAAAATTGGAAAACACGCGTTAGCAGTTTTCACTATTCTGTAAATTATTTCACAATCCCTTACATCTTTATCATTTTTTTTCATTATAACACCAGACATTGCAATTAAACAATCAATGATTGCGCGGGTGGTGGTAACATTTATTTAAATCAAGTTTGCGAGCTTGAAGTAAACACCAATCCCATTGTATTTAATCAGTCGTCGAACAACATAGCAAAGCTACCGCCAGTCGCAACGCACTGACGCGTTTCGACCTTCCACGATCATCATCAGAGTACGACAGCAAACTGACTAGCGAGAATCAAACCACATTGCATATATATATATAAAGTAAAATTAGATTTTTTCCATATGCAATGCGGTTTTATCCTCGCTAGTCAGTTTACCGTCGTACTCTGATGATGATCGTGGAAGGTCGAAACGCGTCAGTGCCTGTAACTGGTGGTTATCTGGTTATGTTATTCGACGACTGGTTAAATACAATGGGATTGGTGTTTACCTAAATCTCGCAAACTTTATTAAAAGCAACGTCTGTTCCTGTTTGATTGCCGGATTAGGCAAGTTTGTTACCTTATATAACATCTTGTATCAAGGTTAAATTTACTTTAGACTGTCCGGTCAAGTTTTTCGACACGCAAATCTATGATATTCACTAAATATTTATTTTATCATAGAATGGTTATTAGTTAAAATTTTAGCACAACTTGAACAACTATTAATTGATAGTCAGGCCTGCACTCCAGGCTAAAACCACCAGCGCATCGCAAACTTGATAAAAACTTTGGCAGTTAGCCACACGAAAAACAATTACTGACAAATTAAAGAATAACAACTTTGACCAAATGAAAAATGAAACTTCTAGCAAAATGTATTTTGCTTAGTCTTAGGGTTCAATAAAGCATAAGCCTTCTGATCTAATATTGCTGTCGTGATCTGATGATCACGATGGAAGTTCGAAACGCGCCCATACATGTCACCGACAACAACACCGCTATGATGTGTGATTGATTATATAAATGGGATTTTGGTTCATCTAAATTTATAAAACATGTTTTAATTCTCTGCTGCATTTGTTTTGTCGATTTTTTTGGTTAATTACCTAGTATTTGGTTTCCCATTTTTCACCGCCTCATTCAAAAAGTTTATTTAAACAGACTCTAATGCGCAAGGGTTAGCTGAAAAATATTCGCGGGCTCGTTGTACATATTATGGATAAATAAAAGAGATGAAAACGTTGTTTTCATGGATCCTTTGTCAAGAGTAACCATTTGAACTGGTTATGGTGACGGTAACAATTACTTAAATCAAGGTTGCAGCGTAATATGGGTACATATTAATAAAAATTTGCCAGTATAAACTATGCATTTTATAATTTACAAAATGCAATTCATCCAACAGACCGATTTCGTCCTTATTGGGAACCCTTCATGTGGTGTGCAGAAGTTTTCCACAGACAGTACTTGAAGAGTTCCTAATAAGAAATACCCGGTCTAATGAATTGCATTCGCGATTTTGTAAAATGCCTGGATTATAATAACGAAAGGATATGTAATGTTATTGGTGTTGAAATGAAGCTCGCAACTTTGTCTTAAATAAAAAAGTAACCAATCGATATATTATCCTATTTTGGTACCTTCGATTATAAAAGGTAAACGTTTTGGTGTCTCGCATGTAAAAAAATTAAAAAAATTATAAATAAAAATTTTATATTTTAATAATTGGCTTAATGTAATATCTCATTTGATTTTTATGAAACTTTTCGATTTTTGAGGTCACAACAATTCGTGAAAAAATGAGCTGTTTATCTGAATAGCCTTATAAGATACCTGTGAATAAATTATAATATTAACTCCGAATTAATTAACTAATTTACTCTGATACCACATCAAACGCAAGTTGTTCATTGCAGCAATGTCAATTTTTAAGTTTCATGACGTAATGTCAATTTATCATATTTTAAAATGGTATTTTTTCACAAAACAATGCTTAATGAATCGCAAAATGCCCGATCCTCTGTTGATTATCATCTCAACTATGTTATGGAAAACTAATTGAAAACGATATCCGTTTGCAGCAATATTTGGTGCATTTTATTTTTTCAACTCACTTATGAATCGAAAATTCGCTTTTTTAAGAATTACAAGGGTCGTAATTGACCATTAATTACATCGTAATGACTAATATTTTTTGTTAATGTTAAAGAATTTATCCCCTTTTTTGATAACAGGAAAAGTACCGTATTAATTTGGCTTAACAGTTCACTGGATCGCATTGATTTGCAAAGAAACTTGTCTACTGCATGCTCACGTTTTCCCTGGTTTAAATCAGCGAAATTATCCATTTCAGGACATTGTCATTATTTTGTGAACTCGAAGCTGAATGAAGTGATAAGTGTCATTTAAGAAGATTTAATCACGAATTCATCTAATTAATAAGAGTGATACAATAAAACCAGACAAAACTGTGACCAATATTTGCGCATGCGTCCATAAAATGTAATTATCCCAAGCCACTGGTTTATATGTGAGATTGGCTTTGAATTTGATCCTTGTTTGTAAAGTCATATACGTGTCTCCGCCAGGAAAGTCACGCCCTTTTGGATTACCGCATCTATTTGCTTGTTCTGTGTGTAGGCGTCTGCAAAAATAAGAAAAGAAATTGTGGCGAATATAAGTCTTTTTCATGTTGGCGCATTTAAAGGATGAAGTTTAGATAACACACACACACAACTTACATGAAATTTGAGAGTTAGAAATGTACACAAACAGTTAAACTATGAAAAAGGATTGATAAAGAATGCATCAATTAACTGCGTGATAACGCGAATAGAAATATAATTTTAAAATGCACAAATGAATGCTAAATTTAAAAATGAGCAATAAATGCAAGAAAGAGAAAAAATATTCAATTAGTTCTCCGCAACAAACAGTATCTAACCGTTATACCAAGAAAAGAGATAACGGATTTCAATAAAGGCCAGAGTGTATCAATTTTTACTGAAGTAGCATGTGTTCAGAAATAGTAGTAATTCTTAATTTGCGTTAAATTTTGCATTCATTGCATAACCATTGCGTTGGTTTCATGCGCCGAATCGGCGACCATAGTGCTGTAACGGGTACAGACACAAAATCCATAATGCTGGTATCCTTTTATAGGTTTTGAGTATATATATATATATATATATATATATATATATATATATATATATATATATATATATATATATATATATATATATATATATATATATAGTGAATTGGCTTTGTAGTCGCATTGTCGAAGACTTTTTTGAAGCTACCTCCAGTAGTGCAGGTTTAAACGTTCGAGTAGGAGATAGCACCGTCTAATTTTACAATATATCTCAAACAAATATATAGTGGACATAGGGCGCAATACCGGTTCCAACTCATGTGTCTCCAGTAAGCTCAGAAGAATTTGCGCTTTGTATTATGCTTTCATTTCATGCTGACTTTGGTCTAACCTTCTGGTCATATTTGAACTAATTTGTTACTATGTGCGCAACACCTACTGCACAATTGCATATATATTATGTTGCCACAAAAATAGTATTTCTCCGTTAGATAAAGGCTTGTGAGTGATTCATTATTAGATTATTTAATGCATACAAATATCGATAAATGTTTACAATTAAGATTTATTGGTAGTGTGGCGAAAACATTTATTAAATAGCGTTATTTTTAAGTCTATTTATCAATATTATATCAATTAAAATTTGTTTCTTACATTTTGT
>JAQBSW010003924.1:0-75803 GCA_029291075.1 Eudiplozoon nipponicum | reverse complement strand
GTATAATCTCATGAACATTCGTTTCGTGCTTACTGGCGACTCATCAATAGGAGCCGGTATTACGCCCTTTAACCACCATATATTTGGGTGACGAATGTGGGATAATAGGACGGTACAATCTCCTAGACGAATGTGTAAACCTGTAATAGTGAAGCTAACATCATATAAAGTCTACGACAATGCGACTTCAACGCTAACTCAATCTATATAATATATATACCGAGTCTGTAAAGGATACTAACACTATAGCTATTGTGTTAGTAACTGATACCATTTTTTGAAATCGATGAGTACCGAATACTAACACAATGGTTTCCGAGTCGGTACATGATACCAACCTGATGGATATAAATTTATGCTAAAGTTCACCCAAATTGTGAATTACAACAATTTCTAAACACCTGTTACTCCAGTTAAACCATACACTCTGGCCTTCATCGATATCAGTTATCACATTTTGCGGTAAGCATGACATCATTGAATTCAATATATAACAGTTAAATACTATTTGTTGCGGAGAACTAATATATATGCAAGTATGGATTAGGTGTTGCGAACCTAGTAACAAATTAGTTCAGTTGTGACCAGAAGGATAAACCAAAGGCAGCATGAACGGAAAGTATATTCTCGTGCACATTCGTTTCGTGCTTACTGGCGACTCATCAGTAGGGCCAGTATTACGCCCTTTAACCACTATATATTTGGGTGACGAATGTGGGATAATGGGACAGTATAATCTCCTAGACTAAAGTGTAAATCTATAGTAGTGAAGCTAACATCATATAAAATCTTGAAAATGCGACGTTCACGCTAGCTCACTCTATATTATATATATATATACCGAGTGTGGAAAGGATGCTAATACTATGGCTATTATGTCAGTAACCGATGCCAACATTAAGGTATCGAAAAGGTACATGGTACTAACACTGTGGTTGCCGAATCGGTACATGGTACCAACATGATGGATATCAATGCATGCTATAGTTCACCGAAATTGAGAATTACAACTATTTCTAACACCTGTTACTCCAACATTGTCGAGACTTTATATAATGTTAGCTTCACTACTGTAGGTTTACACACTCTTCTAGAAGATTTTAGCATCCTATTATCCCACATTCCGCACCCATCTATATAGTGTTTAAAGGGTGTAATACCAGCTCCTACTGATGAGTCGGCAGTAAGCACGAAACGAAAGTGAATGAGATTATAATATCCGTTCATGCTGCCTTTGGTTAAACATTCTAGTCACAACTGATCTTATTTGTAACTAGGTTCGCAACACCTAATATATACTTGCATTTATATTAGTTCTCCGCAACAAACAGTATTTAACTCTTATATTTAAACGTACGCACTAGTTTGTAGTACATATATTCCTATGGTATTTATGGATCTATTGAATAACTTTGATATAAATTGACAAATAAAATCACTATTGATCTTACTCGTACACCATATCATGACAACTAATTATGCTGAGAAGTAAACAGGACTTCCTGTGCAGTCATATCCTTTAAAGTTGCCACTTCAATTTCACAACTGAAACGATCAAACATCGTGGCAATTATTTTTGGTCGTTGAATTCTGGTATCTCGATAATGTCAAACTGTACTTGTTTGAACCGACCAGTTGGCATACTGTTATCCAAGACCTTGGTACTCGTATACCTCCAAACCTTGCATATATGACACTGTGCCGAGGCTCTTACCCAAGCCTGTATGTCCTTCGTTATATTCGACCATAAATATTTATCAAGTACTAACTGGATGGTGGCATTTATGGATGGGAGCCCTGTCTCATGTAGCTGTTGAATTACTTTAACGCGTAATTCCAACGCCACATACAGTCGCGTTGGCTACTGAAAGTTTCACAAAGCAACCAAATGCTACTCATGAGCTTGCAAGCAGACACTTGGTTCTTGTCCAATACCACCTATAAGGAATCCAATCCCTGCTCTTCCATGGTTTGCCAGATTAAGTCATCGAGCAATTTAACAGATCTTAACATATCAACTCGAAATTTGCTTCTTTCGGTTTGCAAAATGGGTCTGATACAAACATTATTCATACCAAAATCAAACTCTGATAGTCGGATTATTTGGGATTCCACCCTGCGAGAATAATTAAACCTCACATTTTTACCGAGTATGCTTACCAGCGACTTGTGGTTTATCAATTTCTTGACGTGATGACTGTCCAAGTAGTGCTCAAACACTAAAGTTTTATTCAATGTATATATTGGTTTGACACAATTTTCGTCGCGAGTAATAAAATTAGCACCACATGAATTTCACATGCCATTGGACGAACAACGAAAAAAATGTCGCCATGACGTACATCGCTCGAATTTATGGATAATAATTTAATGCGTCTCATGTCTTGTCGAATAATCAATACTCTATGTTACTTTAACGAAAACTAATTTTATTTGAGTAAATCAAGCATTCTTATATAATTTGGATGTGCCATTAGCCAGATTATTGAGAATTATGTTTGATCAAGATTATACAATGTGTTCCTTACAATCAGCAGAACATGCAACAATTGCGGGAAATATTTTTCTGTAATATTAAACAATTCGCGGTACAATGTTCTTTCATTTCACGTGTAATCAATAACATCTCAAATTGTGTGAACTGCGATTCGGATTTCATCATTAACAATAAAAAATAAGGTAGACAACAAGGAGTTTTTGGCCTAAACAAGCAATTGTCTCTTTGCCGTAGCATTCGGAGACTGCAACGCCTGATGCATCCGTGACTAAGTCGAATGGCTTGTCCTTGTCTACAGGTCCTAGTCTCGTTATCTCACTCAGCACTTACTTAGCCCAGTGAAATTTCTCTTGGACTTTCAGGCTCATAGCGAAAGAAGCAGAATTCTTAATCGTCCTCTTCTCACGCGTAAGATGAAGTGTTATCGATCTCTAAACTCCGGCTAGATTTGAGACGATTCGTCGATAATTGCTCATCATACTTAAAAACATAGGAAGTTGATGTTCGTTACGCCCTTGATCCCCTTGGATCTCAACTTCCAAACACTTTGTTCCTTTTTGAAAGATGTATGCCCATTGCATTTGGTTTTGAACGCTAATCCACATTAATCCAGCCTGATCAAATCCGTCCCTAAATGCATTAGGTGTTCCTCACAAGATGGATTGAAAATAATTTTGTCGTTTATATACACTCTTACAAACGGATAATTCTGGTGGACTTCTTCAGCTAAACACTGAAATTCCTTACTAGCATTTTTAGATAAAAAGGTATTCATAAAAAGCTTGCTGTGCTTAGTGGTATAGAACATTTCCTATCGGTAACTTATGCTATGCTTCCTGGAGATCTAAATTTGAATAAATCTCAACTCAGTATGTCTCTGACCGGTGTGTTTTGGCTAGATAGATTATATGAATCATTCCTAGTCACTGAGTTTAATATACGGTAGTTCCCACAAACTTTCCATTGCCCCAGTTCAGGTTTGATACCCCAACACCTATAAATTTTCTCTTCGCGTAATCGGTAAAATTCAGAAGCGGCAACCTTTGTAATAAAAAAAATAACTGAAACGAATCCAAAATATTGACGGTAAATACTGGTATAAATGATACTTATTAATAAATGCTATTCCATGGATTACAAATTTTCTTTCTCTTATTTTATGAAAGGACATATTTAATAACAAAGTTTACGTTTATTTTTGATAATGGTTTATTTCGTGAGTACTCATTGAACACTTCAATCCTTCGGTTATATACATTCATTTGATTAAGCGAATGAAAACAAGTTTGATTCTCAAGTTTACTACAATTTCTTTCCGTTGCTTTATTCCGTATTATTTAGTGAGTATGTTTGTGTATGTGTGCATGCCATTTTTTGCCAAAACGCAGAAAACCTCTCGCGAGAAAAAAAATTAAATAAAATTTCAGACCAGTTCTCATCTCTGTAATCAAATAAAAACCTTGAATTTATACAAATTATTCACTGATATGAAGATTTTTCAAATATTCAACTAATTATATCGGTGGAGGAGGGAGGGTGTGTGTATGTGTTCCTAAAATAAACTATATATATATATATATATATATATATATATATATATACTCTCTATATATATATATATATATTAACACAGAAATACATTTAATAAAATTCTGTACCCTTCTGTGTACGAAACAAAAGAAATTTTATCAGATATAAGAAAATTTTCTTTCTCATGGTCTTCTCAAATATCTACTCATGAACATATCTTTATATATAAGTTGGAAAGCAAAACAAGATAGAAATATGTGAACAAAGCGAGTGTGAAAAATAGAAACCAATCAAATTGCGTGCGTCACATCCAGTTCAATCTCAATGCTTGTACGTGCTTCTTCTGCTTACGTAAATGTGGCTGCAATTTGTTTATCCATAAGGCTTCGTATGTGGCTAGCTCCCTTTTGTTTTTGCATTTAGTAATTACTTTGAATGCTACGTCTGGAGAACATACGTGCGATGTTTCGATGATGTGTTGCGCAATAGCAGACGTGTATTCACCATTTGATTTAAAACAGGCGTTCAAGTTGCAATGTTCTCTCATTCGAGTAATTAACCTTCTGGTCGATCGGCCTACGTAAGTTGATCGACAACTTGCGCATGTATATTGGTAAATAATATTTTATATCGACGTTAACGGCTGTTTCTCTTTGATTGCTGGTAAATGCAAGTGTGTTACCCTAAATAACACTCGTAGTTTGGCTGCATAAATGTGCGTGTTAATGCTGCTTCAACTTTCTTTTGTGCCATTCGGGAAACTGCATCCCCGTTAAATGGGATTTTCAGGTAGACTGTTTTCTTTTCTGGCCCATAATACGTCTGTTTCTGTTTAATTCCCCTTTCAATAATTGATTCAATTAATTGTCTGGGATAACCATTAGACATTAAATCGTTAAGTGCCTTATTATATTCATTTTCTTTAGAATCTTGACTAACTAACCTGTCAATTCTTGAAAAACAACCACGAACTGTTGATAATTTATATTGAAATGGCACAAAATTGCTGTAATGCAAATATTGTGCAGACCATGTTGGTTTATTGTAAATTGTTCCGTTTAATTTACCATTAGTTTCTTTCTTAAATAGTACATCTAGGAAAGGCAGACAGTCATCTTTCTCGTACTCTGATGTGAAGCCGATATTCTTATGTGCTTTGTTAAAACTTTGAAGCAATGTTCGTGATTGCGACCTGTTCTTTAGTACAAGAAATATATCATCCACATACCGTATATATTGAGTACATTTACTTATGTCACTCTTTAATGATGTATATTCTAGGTGCCCTAGAAAAATCTCAGCCAACACTGGAGATAAGGGGCTTCCCATTGCGACACCATCAGTCTGTTTGTAGATGCTACCATTAAAACGAAATCGTCTGTCTTTCGTGCATAATAAGATAAGCTTGCGTAGAGTTTGATCTGGCACCGGCGATGGTAATATATCGTGTTCTACCGCTTTGACTATAATGTCAATGGTTTCATCAATTGGAACATTTGTAAACAAAGACGTAACATTAAAAGATACCATAATCTTGTTTTTAACATTTATATATTGAATTTTGTTTACAAACTCAAACGAATCGGCAACCGAATGATTACCTAGTAGTTTACGTAATGGTTCAAGTAAACGAACTAGCCATTTAGCTAGTGCATGAAACGGAGAATTTACCATTGATAAAATTGGCCTCATAGGACAACCTCTTTTGTGTGTTTTTGGTAATCCGTACATTGTTGGTGTAGATGATCCAACTGGCTTGAGCTTCTGTGCAGTGGCCTCATCAATAAAACCGGCATCTGTCAAAATCTTAATTTCATTTATTACTTTGCGCTCCACCTTGTCTATTTCATCTGATTTATCGTTTAGACGTGTGAATATTGTATTGTCCTTTAACACTTTGGTATGATTTCTGTTCAGAGCGGTCTTCTCTACGATAGAGATACCAACGTTCGAATAGATAGAATTAATTTACATTCATATACAAAATAATATCCTTAACAATTAATATAAATGAAATTAAAACACCCATCACACTTCAATTCACCAGTACTCACTCACGCAGCACGGCTCTTATTTACCAATAAAGGCTACTCGCTGAGAAATTGTACGTTTTGAATGAAATTGACACTAGCTGATGTCCAGTGTAACAGTAGCTGGATTTTTAAATAAAATAATATTACATAAAATATAGAGGTCACGTAGTGTGAGGAAACTTTTGAACGATAGTGATTAAATTACAAGGTGTTTGGCACTCTGCCCGTAGCAGTTCCAGATACCATTAATGCGCCCTTCATAAATATATATCAATTGGAAAATAGATCGATTTAATTTGTTTTGCACGAAGTTTTTCGCTATACAAATTATATATAAAATTAGATCGCGCCACAACACTTTAATTCCAAGTATGTACATACGGTATCCTGAATTTCTGTCATTTAGTAAATATACTCTATGTCGTGTCATCTAAATATCTGTAAAATGATGATTAGATTGATCTATCTCTTATAATTATCTCTAGTAAATTTTCTAATATCTTTTAATGTGAATAATTGCTATAACGTTACGTTATCTAAATAATAATAAATGGATTTGTGCCGTTTCAAACGATTTAGATTGATTTCGTTAACCTCTGGAGCTCCATTTCATAACGTCAAAGTCTTATGCAAGACAAGCATATTTGAATGTAATTTGTAGGGATTTTTGTGGAAGATAACCATAAACGCTTTTGATGAGATCCTCCACAGCCTTGTTTTCTATTTAAAATGGATCTGTCCGCTATTACATAACTCAGAGCTTTTTGCACTTGATTCTGTTGGTGTATTTGGTTAGAATAATTTGACAAATGTAAACATTTTTACTAGGCTAAACCGACCAATTTACCGATAGTATATCGCTAAACGTAATGAGTTCGTTTATTTTAACATTGCACAGAAAAAAATAGACCGCATATATCTCTACGTTTATAATAGTGATACACCAGCCTATGTTTTGATAGTTCCATCAAAGTCTTGCAATCGAGTTGTAGTGGTTTTAAAGTTATATATTATTCTCCTGTCGGAATATTAACTTTACAATATCGAAGATAGATTGATTTTCGCGTTAACATTTACAAACTTTTCGGCTGACTTATTTCTAATTACGTGCACCACATAACATCCTCTACAAAATTCCAATGCAATTTGTTTCAGATGTTATTCAAAAATCGAATTTTGCCTTTGGAAAATTATATTTAAATAGATGCAATAGAAGTTGGAATTCACGCATGTCAGATAACTTAGCAGATTTGTGTTGAAAAAATATAGTTATTTTTGACCTGCAGAAAAGGAGACAACAAAACGAGTTTCAATTTTATTTAAGGCCACGTGCGTGAACATAATTCCACATTTAAAAATTATTTAAATAAATAGACGAAGTTCTGGATTTCGCAGACAAAAAACGACGTTCGTTTATTAGAATTATACTTTTCTAGCACCATGCCCATTCAATTTCTATTAAATGAATTTTCTGGGCACATATATAATGTATGTGTTAGTTGAGCCGTTTTCTCTATTTAATTAGAATTCATTACTGTACTATTTCTCCATTAAATCAGTTGAAAAATATGCAGTGAGAGTGCTTCATTGGAATAGGAAATTCTTTATAAAAATTCATGTATAAAAACAACTGTTCCTCATTTTCGAACATTACAAAATTTCATATTCATTATTCTGCACATAAGCATTTCATCCATTGAAGCTGCGCGACAATTTTTGAACCACCATTGAAATTGATTATCGTTATGAACCCATTTATAATTATTCAGATTAAAGTTATACGTTCTCCAGTTTTTTTGTAATCAACAAAATTCCTTTAACTTTACATAAGCGTTAACACATTTATTGCCAAGGTATCATATTTGTACGTGCGTCTAGAAACGCATTTGTTTGCATACAGCTTCGGATTTTTAGTAACGAATGTATCCGTTTACTTGAGCGCCCTGTTTCAAACAGCGTACTATTGCAAAGTTGGTATTTGCTGCTGCCTAAGAATTCATATACCTTCGGCTCTATATTTCATGGCAATTTTGAACTAGCATGCCTCCTGTTTCATTGTACGTAAACACTGAAATATTAGTTTTGCAACTTGTGGCATCAATTAAGAATGTATTAAAAGAAAAGTAATTAAGAGAAATTAATTAATATGCTTTACAAAATCAGTAGTGGAAAATAGTAAACAATTAAACGGATCAGGAACTTCAATTTCTGCATTACTGGAGAGAATACTTAACCCGAAAATTACTATTAAATCTAACGTGATAGATGTTGAACCCTAGATAGAGTTTACAGCATGCGTAAATAAACCAAATGTGATGCATATATGGGAAAAACTTTTTCGAATTTATTTGCAGGTGAGGTCAAAGCCCGATCTGCTAAACTGGAGCAACCGATTATTTTTAACTTGATCGATGATGCGAGCCTGATGATATAGGCAAATTAGGCACAATAATTAAAGGTTCTCTGTACGCCGATATAGCAGCATATTATAAAACCGGTAAGAAATCGGATCACCAAAAGTCAGTTGATTTCAAACTACCCAACCGATTTTAAAACACAGATCGACATGAGTACCAAAAAGAAGGATGAAGTAAGTTCATTTATGAAGGTCTTCATTGGCCGAGACAAAACCTTCTTACAACAAACGTTAGCCTCAACATGAAAGGACAATTAACTTGACAATAAAATGGGGGCGCCTACAACTCCAACGACAGTAAATATTGACATAAAGCAAATACGAAAAACCTACGGCTTACTATTTGCAAAATTGAGAGATTATCGTGAAATCACTACTAAACCTTTTCAGCAGGATGGGTATGATCAAGTGGGGTGAAATAACCAGAGGATGTCACAGATTTAGATGAGTTGTTGGATACCTACACTTTTCTACGCCTATGCTAACAGTATCAAAAAGAAAATCTACCCATTTGCAATTTTATAACGTATATAATATATGATAATATCATTTTTGTGAAAACGGCATCATAAGGAACTTGTAATTTATGCGTTTTCAATACCAATCCTTGCAATTTTTCATAATGACAGAACGCTGAATATGCATTTTGATGCAGTAATAGTCTGTTGTAAATCTGTGTTACACACTTAACTGTTACACAATAGTGAAGATAATATTCTTCTTGACTTTATTTCTGTTCAGATTTAAAAAACATGATTTTAACTGCGGACTATAGACAATTGTACGGATGCTTATTTGATGATAACCAATTTTCGAAGGCCTTTTAATTGATCTTGCCCTGTCATGGATACAATTTTACCTTCGGTGATTGCAATACCATTTGTGAATGCAAAATTACTCCTTTATTTACAAAGTCGTAAACAAACCAACTCTAGATTCGAAACGATGTTTACATGGAAATAGAATTGTTTTGTTGCCACAATTATGACTTTGTGCATTTCTTTCAGGAAATTGATCATAGGCAAGTAATTCTAAGATGTCAACTTCCGCGAGTTGTGACTCAAGATTTTATGGCTTATAACGCACTAGATATGTGTCTCAAAATTAACTTGAAGATTAATTAGAGTTGTTGATTATGACATTTATTGCTATGGACAATACTACGCCCGCATCTGCTGTGTTTGAATTGTCTATTTATCTATTTCACAACTCTATGTTTATCGAAAGCATACGGATAACTATGTTATTTAAAGTAAAAATCTAAAGATATAAGTTTGGTGAAAGCAGTTCAATAAGCAATAATGAATTTATATGTGACTTGGATGATTTGTTAAATAATCTTATGTGTATTCCTCATAATGAAAGACATATAGCTGTGTTATCAAAACGTCCACATAACCAGGAACTGTCATTTATTTTTGAAAGCTAAATACTAATCAAATTAATAATGCGAGTGAAATCTAAATAAGTGAAGAAATTTTTAGGAATATCGATTTAAATCTATTCCACGTAACTTCCGTATTCCTGAATGCACGTCGTCAAATTATTAACATAAATTTAACCGATGACATTATACCATCTGGTATTTTGAAAATAATGGCAAGGACAATGGCTTAAGTTAGTAGACTGTTCAGTGCGAAGTAATGTGCATTCATCTAAACGATTCTGGAAATCTTGAAAATGATTGAACGATTAACACTAGACAAACTTGACTGCTACCTCACATTAGACTCTGATACAAGTCTGCATTGGTTTACGATAAGATGCTCTACCATTCCAAATATTTTTTTCCAGTTGAAATTGCAAAGTAATTCTTGACGAAAAATAAAAGGACGCGATAATAATTTTGCTTTAAATATTTAAAACGTACGACTCCATCTCACTTGAAGATATTGTGAATGCACTTATAAAATTGGAAATTAATGAGCGTATTTGTGTACAATTACAACTTTAATTATATAATAGTAATACATTTATTCAACTTAAAATTACTCAATCTAGATTGTTAAGGGTTACAACCGGCGTTTCTCAAGGTTATAGTTTGGATTAATATTTAAAAATAATTATATCTGAGAAGTTGCAGAATGTGATCCTCACAGATCAAATCTCCAATATTTTTGCTGATTTTAAATAATAAACCCAAAATTTTCAAAGAGCAAAGAATTCCCCACAAATAATATAGCAAAAGATATTAACTATCTAATTAGATATCAAATAAAGCCTAGCCGGTAGCTCATTTAAAAAAAGCAAGCGTTAAAATGTAGTCTCATGACAGAATTTCACTACATTTGTAATCATGACGCCATAAATAACGGTGTTCATCAGATCAAACTTAAGCGTGATGTTCAAGTATTTAATGTACAGCTTCTTCTGATATATATATTGAAGGAATAGTTGGCGGCAATAATAAAAGTTAGTTTTAATAAAGTAAAATGTACTACCGAATGATTTTCACATAAAAACGTTTATTATTTGTATAGGGCCGACCTTTGTATACGCAGCTGCAATTCAGAAACATCTATCAATTATGTTAGAACCTGTTTAGAGTATGGTAGGAAAATGCATATATGCATGGATACAACGGCTTTTTTTGTTTAAATTCATTACGGTTTGCATGGCCATGCTACAGTATAAAATAACTCCACCTTAATCATTGGACGAGTGAAATTATGAGGCCGGTGAAAATGGTACATGGAATAGTGACAAAGTCGGGATTCTCGACGATTACATCGCCAATGTGAGGAAGCTTTCTGGTAAATTTTTATCTTATTGAAAAATGGATACAATTTACAATTCGCTGACAACAAATTTAAAAGGTAGACCTCGCACTAAGTTACCTTGTAAACTTACCTCTTTTGAAATTAGAAAATATGTGAGAGGGATGATATCTTGAGTTTGAATATGACAGTTCTATCGCATGGCTGAAATATTTTCACAAAGTTTACGTAAAGACTATAACATTATATCCACAATACTTTGTTTCTTTAATAATAACTGTATCAGAACTTAATTGAGCGCCTCATGGTGACGATATGGTAGGCCGTACAATTCTTCGTCACAGTGAATAACAAAGCAATTTCTTCTTATTTTTAGTATGATAATAAAGAATATCTTTATATTTGACTGTAAATACCGCCGTGATATTTATTGTACACTTTATTGCATTTCAATTATTTGTAAGAACATGTGTCGTTTGAGCCCAATTATAGATATTCTATTCTGCTCTATACATCGATGCTAGGTTTCATAAAACACACAATTGTTAGGCGAGATAACGCTTTGAAGAGTTTCATTTATTAACTACAATTTTAGAGTGACAATTAATTGACATAATTTTAAGTGGAATGATAATAAGATTCTTCACAGCATTGCGGTTTAAACACAAATTTTGTAAATAAATTTAATTATCGCTTTCGATATTAATCTATTCCACACTTTCCGGCATGTTTGTCTATAAAATTTACGAAATAAATAATGTATCGCATTAGCTTGACATTGTTTATAAAACGAAAATAAACGATTCGGCAAGAGTAGCTTTTACTGCCCAAGTTTAAGTTGTGCGAATTTTAGATTAGTTTAAGCAAATAACAAAAAAAGCACTTTCATTTCTAAGTGAGGCCACAGGCCTTAATTTATATTGGATTAATGCCTAAAAAGCAAATCGATTGTGTTCTAGGTAACATTTCGTTAGATTGACGCAAAGTAAGTTAGAAAACAAACCTGAATGTTTCTAAATAGTATTTAACAAAATATCTATATCGGGCTATTTGATACAGAATTGTTTCAAAGAATTTAAATTTTATTGAATGTTAAGATTATATTCGATGTCCGTTTACGAACAGTTTGTTAATGTACCGATAAAATTGCAATAAGTCTGGCAACATGTTTCTTACGTGAAAGCTTATACACCTGATCTTTGTAAATAAACTTCCCGAACTATCATTAGTTTCAGTCTTCCTATTATAAACATATTTGTTATTAATATTATTAATATTTCTATTATTAGTAGTAGTAGTGGTAGTTTTAGTATTAGTAGTTGTAATATTAGTGCTAGTAGTAGTCGTCATAGTACATCTAGTAGTAGTATTATTCTTAGTATTACTATCATTACAAAAAACATTTTTTAATATTAAAGAAGAGCCAGACTGATTGCAATTTACAGGTAAGCGATTCACTGAAAGTTATTTCATAATTGAAAAAATCATAGAAACTTTCCCTGAGCAGAGATAAAAAGAAATTTTATTGTAGACAAGAACTGTTTATTTTACAGTTTCTTATAAATTAGCTACGAGAGAACATATATGTTCATATATGTTTGTGTGTGTAAAAAGCGGAAAATTAAAAATTGAAGAGTGAGTGAAATTAAGGAACTACCACTCAATTTCGTGCATCACCTACAGTTCAGGCTTAATGCCAGAACATGATTTTTATACTTACATAATTCAGGCTGCAGTTTGTTTATGCACAGTGATTCATAGGTGTCTAACTTATTTCTGGGATTGCATTTTGAAATTATATTAAACTCCCCGTCCGAAGGCCTTACGTGTAAGATATCAATAATTTGTTGCGCAATTGCAGATGTGTCTCCATCATTTGACATGTTGAAAATTGTTCTTTCTTTCTTTCTGTTAATTGCCATTCGTATCAATCAACTTACGTTACTTATTTGACAACATGCGTATAAATATTAGTAAATAATATTTGAGGTCGATATTAACGTCCGTTTCTCTTAACTTGCTGGTAAAATAAAGTTTGTAAATTTACTTAACAAGCAATATTCAGCAACATTACATGTGCGTGTTAAATCCACTGCAAACTTTTTTATTGCAATACGAAAAGAAGAATCTCTCTTTTATGGGATGTTCAGATAAATATTTTCTTTTCTGGTCATACACGTGTTTGTATCTGTCGAATTCCTCTTTTAATACCTAATTAAATCAATTGTCTAATATAGCTATTATACATACGCAGTTTATTGCTTTAGCCCAATAGTTCCTTTTGAATCTGGACTAATCAATTTGTCTATTCTTGAAAAACAGCTGCAAATTTCTGATGAGGTATATAGAAAAGACACAAAACAACAGTTATGAAAATACTGTGCAGACCAGATAGGTTTAAGTTTAATCGTTCTATTTAAATTAACATAAATTTCATTCATTGATAGGGCATCTATGAGAGACAGACAATCGTCTTTCCTATTCTCTCACGTAAAATTGATATTTATTATGTGCTTTACTGAAACATAGAAGCAGTGCTTGTGTTTGCTATCTATGCCCAGGAACAATACAATTAACATCAATATAACAAAAGTACTGTCTGGATATGCCTAAGTGAATGTTTGATTCTATGTGTCTAAGATGTCCATGGAAAATCTTAACTTTTTCTAGAAATAGACGATTTCCAATCGCCACGAAATTAAATTTTTATGGAATCTTCCATTAAAACGAATGTGTACATATTTCGTAAATAGCAAAATAAGCTTGCGCAGAGTATGGCCTAGAACCGAAAATGATATGTTTTAATTTAACGCTTAAAATTTAATGTCAATTATTTGTTTAATTGCAAAATTTGTAATCAAAGACGTAACATCACATGATACTAGAATCTTGCTTTTAACATTTATATTTTGAATTCTCTTAAAAATACTTCACGGAATCGGCAACTGATTACATACATGTTAGTTTCTCCTATAGTTTCAGTAACTATAAATCAGTTTATTTAATCAAAGTATGTATGTTTTAAGTCGGCTGATTCTATAGAAAGCAATTCAAATGCTGCCTCAAAAACATCACCGCTATTAACTGGAGGATGAATTCCATTATTTTGGCTAGTTGATAGTGCTTCCTATGTTATCTGAAAACTTTTTTTATTGTGATAGGTTAAGCCCACGTTTGTCAATATTTTTCGGTATAAAATCACATAGATGCAAAACGTATTGAATGACAATAAAAAAGACACATGTCTGGAGGATAAATCATTTGCAAAAGACAACTTTGGGTGTAAAGTAATAAATTAAATTAAGATCTTATAAAATGCCGTTTTAATTGATTAGGGCGTTGCACAACTGTTCACACCAATTTAATCATCTAAATCAAGGGTGCACGGACTGTTGAAACACAAAATATTTGAACCACGGAACATTTTAATCAATGAGCAATGCTCAAATGCATGCATTGTGCAAATTACTAGATGAATTTGCAATTGCGTATTAGGTGTTGCTCACTTAGCAACAAATTAGTTCAAATATTACCCGAAGTAAAAAGCAAAGCCAGCATCAATAACAGGTGTGATCTAATGTGCACATTCCATTTCGTGCCTGCTGGCAACTCAACGGTAGTATCCGCTATCACGCCCTACACCTAATATATATTTGGTCAAGGAATTTGTGAAAATTGGACAGTACAATCTAATAAACGAATGTTCATACAATGAAAGCTGTGTTAGTCAAAACGCAGATCAGGTAATTTCAATTAATTCAGTATCGCAACAACGCCATTCCTTCAAGAAAATTACTGGAACAATGAAAGCTGCGTTAATCAAAACGCAGATCAGGTAAGTTCATACAATCAGTTGTAGAATTAACTTCATACGAAATCATCGGCAATTTGATAGTAAAGCCAACCAATACACGCAGAGCCTGTAAAGGATAACAACACTATGGTTGCCGTGTCGGTGCAGAGTACCAAAACTATAGTTGCCGAATCAGAAAATGGTACCAAGATGTGAACACTTGCTACTCCAGTAAATCCATACGCTCTGGTAATAATCCGAATTAGTTGTAATTATGTATTTTGTTCAAATTTAGCATACCTTGAAATCTTTTGTATTTGTACCATGTAATGTCTATGCAACCAGAGTGTTGGTTCCCATAACAGAATCAATATATATTATATAAACTAAGCTGTTTTTGAAGTCCTATTGTCACAAAATTTATATCAAGTTAAATCGAATACTACTGGTATACATTTTCTTACAGAAGATTGAACCTTTCAATTGTCCACTATTACTTATCCAAATGTATAGTGGGTATATAGCGTAATACGGTAACCTACTGATGAGTTTCTCGTAAACACGAAGTAAATATGCACATAGGATTATACCTTTGGTCCATGCATAATTAGTTTTATCGATCTGATGATATTTTAAATAATTTGTTATTAGGTACGCAACAACAAATACTCAATAGCATATAAATTAGTTTTCCGCAACAAAAGGTATCTAACACTTACATATTTAATTAAGTTATGCCAGAGTGTATGGATCTGCTAAAGTAATAGGCTTTTACAAGTCATTGGGATTCTCAGTTTTGGTAAAATTTAGCTTATTTTGAAATCCATTGCATAGGGAGCCTGTACCGACACGGCAACCACAGATTTATTACCGTTTACAGACTCTGTATATATTGTATATAGCGAGTTGGCTTTCAATTCGTATTATCGAAGAATTTATATGAATTGAATTCCAATACTGCTGGTATATACATTCGTAGAGAAGATTATACTGCCCAGACATCCTACATAACTTACGCAAATATATATTGTTTACAGGTCGTAATACCGGCTTCTACTGATGAATCGCCAGTAAGTACGAAACGAATATACATCTGAGATTATACCTTTCGTTTATTTTGACTTTATTTTATTCTTCTTATCCTATTTGAACCAATTAAATACACAATTGCATATTTATTATTTATGCAATAGAAAAATATCCGGTTGCCGATTCTCCTGAGTTCGCTAATATAATTCAAGATAAGCTGTTAAAAATAAGAATGTTCTGAATTTTGATGTGCCGCCTTTATTGCCAATATTCCAATTAAATAAACGCGTGGCATTTAATTTGAAGACGTAATCAAAAACATATTTCCATTCCAAGTCCCATACAAACGCTATGCAAGCTTGTTTTGTCATGCACGAAATATGTGCACATTTGTCTCAAGTTATGGATCATTAAACAGGATGATGATATGGTAATTTTGGGACCCCATCTCAAATGTATGCTGACATCTTTTACGATGATTTGAATAAACATAATTAAATATTGACTGTAGTAAATGTGCGCAGTGCATACGTTATGTTGATGATATGTTTCTTATTTTTGAAAAAAGCTACAAATTACAAATGTTGTTTCAAAATGCCATTCTTTTGCGTAACAAATATTATCATGAGAATGTCGATCGTTTGCCTTTCCACAATACTTTAGTAAAGACAGATGATTGTGGAAAACTAAACATAAAAATATGCTATTAACCAACCTAACATGAACATTATTTATATGATACCAGTTTCGTGCCTTTTCACTATAAATTATTAACAGTTGGCCGGTGCTTTTCAAAAATTTGTAAATTGCCTAGTTCAGGTTAAAAGGTGACAAACACTAAAGCATAACTATCTAATGTCTAATGGCTATCCTAGAAAAAATGATTGAGTCAATTATTAACAGAAGATTTAAAAGGAAACATACGTTTTTAGTACCAGAACCGAAAACAATTACCCTGAATATTCATCTCGTATAACCAATGATAAAGTTGAAGTGGAATTAGCATGCACATTGAAAGCAGCTGAACTACGCGTGTTATTTAAGTTAAAACATTTTCTTCAAACAGTGATCAAAGAGAAACATACGCTAATGTCGATCTTAAATATTAATTACTAACATATGTTCGCAAGCTGTCTGTCGATTTAGCAGACGGTTTATTACCAGAATGAAAAATCATTAAAGCTCAAATGATTAAACTTAAATTTGTTGCGCGGGTGTTGATAAAAATTACTATAATCAAAGTTGCGATCTTGTTATAAACACCTGACCCATTAATTATATACATTTGTCATATAAACTAAGAACTGTATAGTGTAGAAAAGGCAATTTATCCAGTAGACCGGTTTCGTCCTTATTGGAAACTCATCACTTACTTACCAGAATTTACCGCGGACAGGGCTCGAACCTGGGCACGTCTGCTTCGGAATCTGGTGCTCCAACCATGACGCAGGGCGATTTCCCAATGAGGATGAAACCGGTATACTGGAGGAATTACCTTTTCTACACAATACAATTCTTAGTTTATACTGAAAATGTATGTACTTAATGGGTCAGGTGTTTATATCAAAATCACAACCTTGATTACGGTAACTCAAACGACTGTTTCAAACCAAATGGTGAATACATGTCTGTAGTTGCGTAACACATTATCTAGTACTCGCACTTATGTTCTCTAGAAGTGACATTTAAGATACTAATGCGATATCATACATTAGTAACTTAATAATGAAGCTCTTTGAACAAACATACTGCGACCTGATTTATGCTAGCAGAAATAGCATGTTCAGGCACTGAGATTGAAATGGATGTGATGCATGAAATTATCTGATTGTTCCTATATTTCGTATACTCTCCACGTATAAATTTTATCTATTTTTTACGTTCATATATATATATATATATATATATATATAATTTAAGTTTTCTTAATAAAGATGTAATAATGGGGGAATTGTTAAACTCCACCTGCTTTCTTATGCAATTTTTCGTCAAATCAACCAAATTTAAAATTAAATTTCGCCATTACACCTTTAGTCCATATACATAAATATATACTTTCCATTTACTGCGATAATTGTTATTGAATTTAAAGCAAATTTAATCTTTTTTCGAAAAATAATTTTATGATAATTTTACTAACATCATTTAATGGTAAAAATTACAACTAACTTATGTTAAATAATTTATTATAAATTGAGTAGTTCCGCTCAAAACCATTTAGAACGATTTTATTTGTGCCTGAATTTTCATTTAATATCTAAAATTCCTTTTGAGATTAAACAAACATTGGTGGAATTATAGACATTTATTGTATTAACACCATAAACATTTTTGACGTGCTTCTCAATAGCCTTGTTTCAATAAATCGATCTGCTATAACACAGTTCAGATCCTTCCGGAATTGATTACATACATGGGTTTTTTAACCTTAATTAAACAAATTCAAATACTTATTTCAGTCTAAACTGGATAGGCAATGTAGACAATGCTGTTTAGTTTGCGGAATTGGTTTATTTTTAAAATGATATTTTAAAACTATTACGTCAATTTTAGAAATATATGGAGGAACTTTATCTAGTAATGAAATAAAACCAAATTATAGTTTACATTTGAGAGGAAGTGACCCCGCAGCTTAATACCTCATTTTCTTGTAAAATATTCATATTTTACATATTTTACATATTTTGCAAGTGAGCTAACCACAAGATCAGACTTAAACACTTTACTGAGTGTTATTAGATTTGAGATGTAGGTACTGGAAATCAGAAACCAAGATTAGATCAACCATCATTTCCAGAAGTTAGTACTGATGGTTTGAAAGTCCATGGAATGACGGAACAACTCAGCACCCGGCCAACACCAAGATGGACATGACGCGAACTTGGATCAAACGGATAATAGTGGAACTATGAAACCAAATCAAGAAACCACAAGAGAATATATTGGATATGATATATATTACGATTACACTGCGCAACCAATAGTAACAATATTGTAAAAGAATACAGAACCATTTTGACTAAAATGATTCGCAGAAAAAAATAAATATATTTAATTTTCAATTTCCAGTTTTAGTGCAAAAAAATGGCATATGAAATTTGCAATTTATAGTTAAATTTTTCAACGTGATGATTTTTATTGATTAACGTTTTTGCTGAGTAAATTTTTCAATCATATATTATAATGTATATATTTGGAAATTTTCGACAGGAATTGCTAAAGCTAACGACAAATAATTTATATCTAATTGAATTTAATTTACAATTGGCTATTGTGCGTATTCCATGATTCTACGATATAGACAAAAATCATAAGAGAATCCAACTTTATGCAATTTATTTCACTCTGTGAATTATTTGGTATTTGTGAATAAATATTCCGTGAATCTGTTATGCATTTTTGTCCATAACATATGAATTAAAATTACACTTTCCGAACAACCGTAAACAACATCATATAAATTAATGTATAAATCAGCCTATTTATTCCTTTTGTTTAATTAATTTTAAATCCAGTGTTTTTTAAATTGTTTCTTGAAATCTTTAAGGTCCACAATATCATTTTGTGATGTATGGATCAAAACTACTGGCTGTGGTGTTTACGTTGTGTTGGTTATCTACAAGAATATCTGCCGCTGCAAAAGGGAAATCGCTATGTCTAGCTGAATTTTATTGCGAATTCTTTTGTTAAAAGAAACTATCAAAGTTAGCAAACATTAAATATTGGCATTAATCCAAAATCAATGCTTCACCAAGTTTATCGATAGGTTCGAAATATCTTTAATACATGCCTGAGTCTAGTCCTAATTTTCTATGCAACATTGCATTTCATGCTTATTTATTCGAGTGTGCAATTGTTATTTTGCACTTTGATCAAAATAAATTTGTATAGGTCCTTAGGACTATACACCAGCCCATATTTATAAATGGTGTAGTACCGTTTACTCATGCTTTATAAGATTTAATATTATGTCGGATAATGTAATGACTAAATCTCACAAGTGGTGTACAAAATTCGGGAACAGGGCTCTGCTCTGCCGCTACACTTTAAAACTAGATATGTGTGTATATGACTGCTATTTAACGCACGATTGGAACAAAATATATCTTGTTCTCTAAAAATATGAGGCAGACAAACAAAAATCATTTCAATTTTAATTGTCTCTGTGTGTGTCCAAATATTGCCTTATCTGGAGGCTACCGCAATAAGAGTACACTGTCCAGAACTGCGCCATCAAAATTTATTCTCCCCGTAAATATACCATGAGCTTATACGAGCCCCTCATGAAACTGTTGAGTTATATTACATTTACTTATAATTTATGGATTAATTTAATTATAAATATTTATATATTGTAAATAAATTTTATGTCATCCGAATTTTCTACTCTTAAAAATTAATTATAGAGTTTTACTACTACGTTAAATCAGTTTATAGTATGCAGTCAATGCATTTTTGCAGAAATCGGAATTTTTTGTCATAAACCATTCATTCCAGGGGAGTGCGCAATTTATTTGAACCGGAATTGATATTTCCTTTCTCTCTGAACCCATTACAATTATTCACATGCAAGGAGTTTACTTTTTAGACCTCTTGCTTGTACGAGTATATTTCTGAGTAACTATGTTCTGTGTACACGCCAAATACGTATTAACTTTTTCCTAGTCTAACGGATCGTATGTATACTAGCGTTTGGACGCGCGATATTCTGTGTTCAAATTCGGATTTTCGCCATACAAAAGACCAATTTAAATGAGTACCCCGCCTAAAATAGATGTATATTGCAAATTTAGCCTTTCTTGTCACCTGACATGTCCATTGCCTATTAATGATCTTATATCAGTTGTAAGATTCGAAGACTAGTCTACTATTATATGGAATAGACTTTCCAAATCTTTCTAAAATTTAATTAGTAATACATTGAGACCATTAGAATGTCTCGAATAGATGACGAATGATGATTATATATTGATTGAAATTTTGTTGGCGCTAAATGTCTTTTCAATTCTGCCGACATTTTTTCCATAACTTTAGTGCATTAATCACTAAATGAAAAGATATGATTGAGTCAGCACAGTTGTTTACAACCTACGTGAATTTATTCCAGATTTCGATTACTCTAAGCGTATTACAAACTAATGTACTGATGTAATTTGAATTTGGTTGATTAATTTTCTGTAACATCTGACTATTGCGTAAAAACCAAAATAATGATAGCATTCGAGATAAAATCCCATTAGATTGACTTTTAATGGGTTAGAAAAAAACGAAAATGCAGATGAATAAAATTAACAATATATCCTAATCACGCCATTTGATACACACATGCTTCAAAGAATTCAACATGTATTCATGGTAAACGTAATGTTCTGTGTCAGCCTACGCGCGGATGATTAACTTCTGTAATCTTCGTTATGTATCCATAACACCGCAATACATTTGGCAAACAGGTTTTCTAAACGAAAGCGGTATACGCCTTATCGTTGCAAAGAAACATGTCTACTGACCTGTACTTTTAGGCATATTATTATTATAACTACTACTATTAATAATAATAATACGGCCTTTTCCACTATTACTATTACTAATGCTATTACTATTACTATTACTATTACTATTACTATTACTATTACTATTACTAGTACTATTACTATTACTATTACCATTACTATTACTAATAATATTACTATTACTATTACTATTACTATTACTATTACTATTACTATTACTATTACTATTACTATTACTATTACTATTACTATTACTATTACTATTACTATTACTATTACTATTACTATTACTATTACTATTACTATTACTATTACTATTACTATTACTATTACTATTACTCATAATATTACTATTACTTTTACTATTACTTTTACTATTACTATTACTATTACTATTGTTAGTACTATTACTAATACTATTACTATTACTATTACTATTGTTAGTACTATTACTAATACTATTACTATTACTATTACTATTTTAGTACTATTACTAATACTATTACTATTACTATTACTATTACTATTACTATTACTATTACTATTACTATTACTATTACTATTACTATTACTATTACTATTACTATTACTATTACTATTACTATTACTATTACTATTACTATTACTATTACTATTACTATTACTATTACTATTATTAACAATATCAACAATTTTGATAAAACGGTAGATGTTTATCTTTATCAAATCTTTAAAACACTTTTTGTAATTTACGGATGATTAAATCACAGATAAATATTTCTTAATTAATAATTGTTCATGGAAACATTGTTTTTAGCAACAAAGCGTATCATCATCAGCATCATCATCGCCATTATCAAATAAAATTTATTTCCTAAAAAACGTATGTTTCGTGTTTCTTGTTTAAATTATGATAAAACGTGGCAAGCTTCATCAATATTTGTAAATGAGAAATTGTACAGCAACATGCAAATTCGATTTTACCAAATATCACAATTCAAATATTATGTTAAGAATAACAATAAACAAATCTTGAAATGATTACTTATTACTTGTTAACGTAGAAAGAAACGACTAACTTCATTAACTTATTGAAAATTACTCCGTTTAACATGACAAACGTATAAAAAAGTGAGGCCTATCATCCAGAGTATACTTCAACAAACAGTTACATTTTTCTTAGCGATTGCCATATTTTATCTTTAAATCAATGTTCCTTATCTTTGAATAACAACAGTGAAATCTTACTAGCAGGACTTTTGAAAATGGTCACTTCAGAAAAAGTCAAAACACTGGTAGAACCTGTTTAAGCCAGTCAGTGGGCGTACTTAAAACAGAATTGGATTTATTTTATTAAATTATAACACATTAAACCTTTTTTGTTTCATTCTGGAAGTTTGTGTTACGTGGCTATTAAAATTTATTGGAATGTAATACACCGAATAAAACACAAAAAATCCGGTGTCTTAAATAAGCCTTCACATTCGGATCAACATATAATGCGTTATATAGCGTTGACAACTTATCTAATAACTATCTACCATATGCCTCTAAAAACATTTTGACCGGAATTATCTAGAGCTAAAATTAAAATATATCTAAGATACAATTTCATTGATATAAAACTGTTATAAAAAATAATAATAGTTAGACATAGCATTTGCAGGTACTTATATATATATATATATATATATATATATATACTCTATATATATATATATATATATGTAATTATATATAATTTGTTGTACAACTAATAACAAATATGTTCAAATAGGATGGAAGATTAATAGATGGTGGACATTATTTTAAACATATGGAACAGCCTTTTCTTTGTTGTGGTAAAATATTCTATAGGAATGTGTAAACATGCAATAGTGAAGCTACCTTTATATAAAGTCTTCGGCAATGCGATTTCAAAGCCAACTCACTGAATATATAATATATAGTCCGAATCCGTAAAGTATACCAACAATATGGCTATTTTCTCAATACCCGATACCAACTTGCTAGTACTGAGAAATAACGTGGTACTAAAACTAGGGTTGCCAAGTCTTTACATGTTACCAACATGATGGACTTCAATATATGCTATGGTTCATCAAAATTGAGAATTAAAACTATTTCTGAACACATTTTACTCCAGCATGTCCATACACTCTGGCATTGATCGATACCTGTAATCAAATTTCGCAGGAATTATGACATCATTCAATTAAATATATAAGAGTTAGATACTTTTTGTGGCGGAGAATTTAATATTGATTGAAAAAAGATAGCATTTTGAGCCAGATATTTACTGTATTATATGCAACAGTTGAAAATTAAAAGCCAAATTCTCGTCACTGTTTACGCACTGACGTGTTTCGAATTTCATTGCAACTCAATGAATGCAATTCAAATCCGTTATGCCATATTTCACTCCAATCAATATATAAGTTACAGATAATTGGAAAGCTGACTTTCTCTACTTGAACCTCTTTCCAACTATTACTTTTCAGTTATTCTGACTGTCTGATGTCTATAATTATACAAATATAACTTGACTGCACTTTGAGATATAATAATAGCCATAATGAAATTTAGCATACACTGAAATCCATCGGTTTGGTACAATGTAACGACTTGGTAACCATAGTTTGGTACCGTTTAACGAATCTGCAACGATAGTATTGGTACCATGTACTGACCAAGAGACATTAGTGTTGATACACCTTACAGGCTCGGAATATATTATACCTAATTTGCTGGCTTTAACGTCGCATTTACAAAGACTTTATATGAAGTTAACTCCACTGCTGATGATATACACATTCTAATAGTGGATTGTAACGTCCAATTGTTCCATGATGCCTAACCAAATATATAGTGCATATAGTGCACGAAACGACTGGGCATATTAGATTATACCATTCGTTCAATCTGAATTTGGTTGGGTTCCTTTTTAAGCACATTTGTTACTAGGACCATAACGCCTAATACACAATCGCATATTTATTAATTCTACGCGTCAACAGTATATAACTAGTAAATATTAAATTAAATTATGTCAAGTCTACCGCGAAAAGTGATAACTGATCTCGATCAAAGCCAGAATATATAGATTTGCTGAAGTAAAAATAGTTCATAAATAGTTGTTATTCCTAATTTTGGTGTAATTTAACATATCGTGAAATCCATTAAATTTGTGCCATGTACCGACTTAGCAACCACGGTATTGTCACCAATTACAGGCTCGGTATATCTTACATATAGTCAGATGGTTTTAAAGTCGCATTGTCGAATACTTTACATGGAGTTAACACTTCTTCTGCGGATATAGACATTCTTATAGAGGATTGTAACGTCTTATTGTCCTATATTGCATAACCATATATATAGTTGGTATAGGGATTAATACCGGCTCCTACTGATTTGTCGCCGATAAGCACGAAATGAATGGGCACATGAGATTATACCTTCTATTTGTGCTAACTTCGGTTTGTCCTTTCGGTCCTATCTGAACTAATTTATTATAAGTTGCTCAACTAGTATTTTACAATGAAACACCGATTGTGCAATAGTGACGCCATTTCATTAAATTACGTGTGCAAATTGGAGTTAAATACCAATTGCATTTTATTTAGTTTGAGGTAAGTCAAAATATTTTGAATTTTATTTGGACGTACCGACGCATTGAAAACCGCTCTGATTGTTAGTGGAGAACGAAGGAAAACTGACTAGTCGTAGATTTGGCAAAATTTATGTAATATACGAACTTCAAAAATAAGTCTCTAACATCTAAGTGGCTCGCAAAATTTTAATTTCAGTATATTGGCGGATGCATAATTCTTAATCAATCATAATTGTAACTCGCTTGTTGCTTTCCCTAAAATTAATTATGTTACTCAATTTAATATGCATTTTTCGCTCAGGGGTGATAAATAGTGAGTATATTAGTCTCCAGACTCAAGATATACATTACTAATATTCATTATTGCTCACTGCGCAAAAAATCTAAAATATACCGCCAGTTGCACGTGCTGACACGTTTAAATCAATTTAATGAAGACCAAAACGGAATGCATATATATGATTAAATACGACGATTAAACAAATTTTCCATAACTCACACAATTATTCAGAAATTCTTGCACATTCAGCATGGCTCATATTTACAAAAAAGTTTACTGGCTGGCAAATTTTACCTTGTGACGAATTTGGCACAAAAAAATGCGAAATTGTAACTAAAGTAATGAAACTCCTGAATAAAATATTATTGCATGTAATGTAAAGCCGTACTAGCGTATAGGATGATTTGAATTACTTTAAACCTAATAAACGTGTGCTCAAATCTTTTCGAAATCTCTTCTGAAAGCCACTAAAGTTCCCATGATTGGAATGTAACAATGGGGAAAAAAAATAAAGACCACTTCCTCTCATTGGTAATTTATTTTCATAATAATTTTTTTAAATTGAATCTTCCAGTTACATTTTTTTCCATATATTTACATATATATTGCTTCCTATTATTGTCATAAATGTTCAGTAAATTCACTGGATGTCGAGGCATCTCACTGAACTGTAAAATGAAAGCTGGTTTGATGTTTTTCATGAAATATTTATTTGAAACTTCTACTGATATCACTTTATGTTAAATGTTGCTTGAAAACTATGTTGTATAATCTGTTATAACTGAATGTATTCCGCTTAATGCAAATAAGAATAATAATAATAATAATACATTTATTTGGCATCAAAGGCCAACTGGCCCAACCATTGAAATAGCAAATCAAGGGTAGGATATGTGGAGGTGAGTGGAATTGTGACTAGCAAAGTATTTAATAGCAGGGGGAGGGGTTGGGGAGGGGAAAAGTTATCATTAACATCAAGATAGTTCAATCTGGTGAAAAATAAATATAAGCGAAGTTCCATTTGACTAGACAAGATCAATTGGAGATAGTCCGTGAAGTATCAGATCTTCAAGGTGAATGTGAGATCGAAAACAAAGATGAAGATGAAAAGATGGCGGCCCGGACGTAGACGTCGACCGATGGAATCCATTGTCGTGACGAATGAATTGATGGAGTCGGCAGGATTGAGGCGAACGAGTCTTGCAAGGTTCGCAGGCATCTGTAGAACGTGATTGTGATTAAAAGAAGACCAGGGAGAGTCGAAGTCCGAAGCGAACCGTTGGTGGATCGGTAGGGCTGTTGGGTTTCCGGTCCTCCGCTGAAACAAGAAAGAAAGAAAAGAGTTGGATGAGCAAAACGTAGTACAGTATCCACAACGTGGATATAATGTGGTTAGGAATGGGCTGAGAGGTGGTATTAGTGAATCTAGAAGAAAAGAATAAGACAAGAGAGGTAGAGTGGAAGATGGCTGCCTGATTGATTTAACCCTACGAAGTTAGTAAAGAGGATAGCCTGGGGTGAAGTAAATGTTATGGATTGAAGAAGGAACCAGTTTCGTTTCCAATCGGTCGTATCACAAAGAAATTTGTTGAAGAAGTACTGATGGGCTGCCTTTTTGAATTCGTGCTGGGGTAGGAGTTTTATGTCTGTGGGGAGAGCGTTGAAGACATTAGTGGCTTTGGAGAAGATATAGATTTTTTTAAATATGGTGGGGGTATGGTAGGCTTGGATAGAAGAGTTACTAGAACGTGTGGCATAGTGGTGACTGGGGTGGGCAAAATTGGAGAGTGGTAAGCAGGTTGTGATCTTGTGGATAAAAGAAATGACGCGAAGGTGACGGGTGAACCAAAGCGGAAGAAGGTTTGCCAGGAGAAGGCGTTCCCTATAGTTTTGGCATTTCGGGAAGACTCGCTTTAGAAATCTGGAGGATATCTGTTCAATAGTATAGGAGGAGGCGAGGGTGAGAGGACAGTAGAATTCGCTGGCGTAGGAAATGAGGGGCAGAACGTAGACCTTGAATAACGTGAGTTGGAGAGTGGGATTGTTAGTCTTAAAACAGATCAGACGGGCCCATTTGAAGAGTTTGGAGGTAGTGTGTGTAAGGTGTAGGGAGAAGTCTAGGGATTTTGAGAAGTGAATGCCAAGATGTTTGGCCGAATCTATTATTTCTATATCAAGGGGGTAGTTGGCAACCGGGATAGAGCAGAATGGATCAGAGGAGAGTTTCATTATGCGAGTTTTGGTGGGATTTAGTTTGAGGCCGATTCTGCTGAGCTGCGAGTGGAGCGAGGAAAGGAGCTCCGATATAAGGGATAAGGAGTTGGATGTTTTGGAGTTGCTGAATACGATAACCATGTCATCCGCATATTTGAACAGTTTGAAAAGGTTGTCATCAACCTGTATGTGCGCGAGCGTAAGGTTGAAGAGAATGGGACCAAGTACGGAGCCCTGGGGAACACCGGATCTGATATGGGCTGGCCTCGAGTGACTACTGCCAACTTTTACTGTCGCATATCAGTTTCGGAGATAGTAACTAATAATATTGAGTACGTTGCCGCAGATACCGCTTCTCAGTAAGGCGGATTCGATTGCTGAAAATGACAGCGAGTCAAAAGCCTTAAAAATATCCAGGAATAGGAGGGTGCACTGAAGCCCTTTAGAGAAGGAGGAGTAGCAATGATCGAGAACACTAACTAAGTTGATGGAAGAGGAGCGGCCATTCAGAAAGCCATGTTGATCATCGAGGAGATAGAAGTTTACATGAGACTTGATGGAGGGGTAGATTAGGTTGTACAAGATCCTGTCGAAGATTTTGGTGAAAGAAGGGACGATAGTAATGGGGCGGAGATCTTTAAATGATGAGATCGAAGAAGTGCCATTTTTAGGGATAAGAGAGATCGTCGAATTGAGCCAGTCCGGGGGAAGATAGGTGGTTTCGAGACAATGATTAATAACATCTGCAATGAGAGAGAAGACGTTCCAACCTAGAAGGGCAATCATACTGACCGAGACACCATATTGATCAAATTGGTGTTAAGATTTAATGATTTTAATTGCTTGGGCGACGGAAGCCGGCGAGACATGGAACCAGCGTAGGTTCTCGGTGTCTCCGTTGTCTAACATCTCAACAGGTGGAGCGGGAGTGAAAAAGGAGTCGAGAAGGTGAATCAGATAATCATTGGCGAAGCAGAGATCGCCTGTCTGAGAGAAGTTGATAAACGAGGTTTTGGGCTTTTGCAGCAATTGGTGTTTGATGATGGCGAACTTTGCCCGGGGATTAGGAGCTGAGCGGATGCGTTTTTCGATGTGGAGCGCTTGTTTGTTGATAGCCTGTTTAATGAGCCCATCAATGCGTCTCAGAGCGAGGGCGCGAGCAAGTGACGATGTGCGTAGGCGAGAGTTGCGTGCGAGGTTGTCACGTGCCTTAAACAGAGCGTTCAACTTATTCGTCGAGTATACTTGTTGAATAGAGGTGGCGGAGTTATAGTGGGAGGATAGGATGTTATGGACTTCGGAAAAGCACGAGGAGAGATTGTTTGGGAGAAAGAGGTCCCTCCAGTTAACTGTGTCACAGAGTCAGCGGAACTCTTCCCAGTTGGTGAATCGTCTGAAAGATTGGGTGTCTTCTCGAGGGGTGAAGGATAAGATAGGTAAGAGGAAGGATACCTGACAGTGATCAAGATTAGGGAAGATCTCCCGAGAGCGAACATCGGTCACCTCGTTATTGGAGTACACAATCCAGTTGGTTGTTCCCTCGGGTAGGAAAATGCACGAATTGGTGTAGCAGGTTATCCGCGAAGAGTCGAAGCAGTGGGTGACTTTCGGAAGCTAGATTATGCCAGTTAGTCATGGGGAGGTTGAGATCACCCACAACGACGTACCGATCAGAGTGTAAAGAGAAAAAAGTAGATAGGAGTTGGGCCCCGCGAGTGTCGTCGATGAGTGAGATATTAGGGGGTCTGTAGACAACACAGGTAGATATGCTTTGGTTAAGGATTTGTAGCTGAAACGAGAAAAATTCCAATCCTTGAGAGTTCGATGTCGACAAGCGTTTTGGCATAAGAAGGGATCGGACATAGGCAGCTAGTCCGCCCCCACGACCGACAGTTCTGTCGCTACGAAGGAACGTGTATCCATGAATGAGGAAAAGATCATCACAGTGGATGGAAGGGGACAGCCAAGTCTCAACAAGAACGCATATGTCAATTTTGTTAGAGGACAGAAAGGCTCGTAGTTGATTAATTTTAGGCGTAAGTGACCTGCAGTTGATGAGGATTGCTGAGAGCGCTATGAGAGAGGGATGGTTAAATCGGGGAGGAGAAGCATGCGGGGGCTTTCCGCTGGCGGGTGGAGCGAGATCTAGGGCTGATGAGGGTGACAGACCGCTCGTTGACAAGGATAGAGTGGTCAGCGTCGATTTGGATTTCTGTTGTCCCGCGTTTATCAGGTGGGTGAGGCAGTTGTAGGGTTTGAAAGCAAGAGGGGGGCGAGATATCTGGGTTCGAGGGGGCACTCGGAAGGTGCGTTGAGGGGGCGAGCAGGGACGGAAAAAGATCAGGAGCTGAGGCGGAACTCTCCAGGGTGGGGTCGATGATGGATTCAGTAGGGGGAGACGAAGTTGATGGGGCTGGGTCGACGTTTTGCTTGGCCTTAGTAGACTTACGTTTTTTTGGTTTCTGGGTCATAGCATCTGTCACAAAGGTAACTTGTCGAGGGGATGTGGACCTGGCGGACGGGTTTGGGAGAGAAGATGCGTTATTAGGAGACTTAGCGCGGCGTGGTCGGCCACGACGACGTGGTAAAGCTTGAGATAGTGTGGGGGGACTAGTTGCGGAGTAAGAGCTAAAGGTGAGAGGAAGGCCTTCAAATCGGGAAGGTGTGAGTAGGGGTGGACTGGAGGAAGGTGCATCGCCAAGTATTCCGCCGTGAACTGAACGGATTTTCTTTGGGTTTCTCCAGCCCGGAAAGGCGTGATGTGCTGGAGGAAGGGTGGTGTCCGGTTTGTGAGTTTGGGCTTTCTCTAGAGTCCTCTGTAGCAGAGTGTAGTCTCGTTTGAGTTTGACTTGTCCGGATGTTAAGATGGGCGAGTGTAATTTGAGATGACGAACCTCATCGTCAGACAGTCTTTTGTGCGAGGAGAGAATGAAGGCTCGACCCATTCCCGATGAGATCTCTTTAAGGTGGCTAAAGTTTTCCCCTATTTGACTGATGAGATCTGAGGCCAGATCGTCCTATGAGAGTGGGGAGCGCGGAGACCAAAGAAAGAGGTTTCGCTTGTTGTGGTTTCGCAGGGCAACCTCTCTGGCTACCCTATTCAGAAACGCATCTGCTTAACGCAACAAATGGGGCTGAACGGAGGAGACTGAAAGGTTGCCAGTCAGTGCTCCAAGTAATCCTGTGATATCCGCCATTTGCTGTTGGAGATCAGAAATATTGGAGATAATCTTTTGGGTGAGGAACGGGGAGATGGGGGCTGGCGACGAAAGTTGGTTCATGATGGAGTTAGATAGAAGAGTAGAATTAATGTTGATTACGGTAAAAGAGAGGAAAAGAATGAGTATTGATGAGCGAAAAAGAATAGGTATTAAAATGTAGAAATAAACGGAAAAATCGGGTGGGCTAGAAATAGATCCTTGATAACTGAAGGTAGATTCCAAAAAATGTGTAGGTATATTCCTGGAGTATCCTGGAGAAGAAATCAGACAAGAAATCCCGAGAATCTGGAAATAAAAACAAAATAAAACCCGATATCCTTCGAAAGTAGAGAAAAATGTTGAAATCCACAAGCACGCTCTCTCCGGTCGTTGCGTTCCACCCGACAAATTATTAAAGAATGATGGTATTAATGTCTGGGATTTAATTTAAAATCGACAAGGCTTTTGCACGGCGAACACATTCGACGGCATTTTTAGACATTTTCATTTATGACAACCATGAAGAATTTTTTGAATTGTATCATGAAGAATCTTTGGTGCTTTGCGGACTTGATTATATGCATGTAATATTTACCTTAATTTAACAAATTCAAACATGTATGACAGACCATCCAGACGATTTATTGTCGCGAATATTTTTAATGTGACGATTTGGCATATTTTGGCATTCCATTTTACAGTCATTACGTCAGGTTTCATAAGAAGATCTGAAAGATTATCAATCCATGAATTAAAAACAAATTATAAATTAATAAATTTCCGTCAAAGAATTATACTTGAGTGACAGTGTTCTAACATTTTATAACCTACGTTTGATACAAAAAATTGTAACTTTGCGATACCCATGGATTTTTTTTGTGCATTATATAAGAAAGATGGCTTTTCGGAATACCGTACACTTATTTTACAAATGATTTATTTTTTATTACATCCACCAGCAAAATTTCTCTGAATATTGTGCATAACTCGCCTGCAATCAACATCTAACTTTGTCTACGATTTTAATTTGGACTCCGGGCAATCATATTTAGGCAGATTGCATTGATGATTGATCCAATATTTTCGCGCATACAAAATTTATCTTACACGCATGTTAATAATCATAAATGCCCCGTCGTTAGAAAAACAGCGACATGACAGCAAAACAAATTTTAAATTTAACTAAGATGGCTTGTGTCAAAATGATTCCATTTTTGAAGGCTACTGCAATAATTTATATTGTTCAGATATGCGCAAATATATTCAGTGTGCAGATGTACCATGGGTCTATACGTGCCCCACGCAATACTGTTTAGTTATGTTAATTTTACTTGGAATTTTTTGATTAATGCAATAATCTATATGTATATGTAGTATGTAACCATTCTGTCATCTGCGATGTCTACAGTTAAAAATCAATTACCGTTTAACTTCGGCAGTAAATCTGTTGGTAAGGTGAAATAAATGCATTTTTGTAGAATTTCAATTGCTTTTGTAATAATTGCATACGTGAGAATGAATATTTCTCATGTTTGAACAGTATAAAACTACATGTCTATACTTTTGAATATAAACTATTCATTTGTATGGATTGCGCAAGACTTTCTTGAACCAATGAAGAAATATTATTTCGTTATGACCACTTTTCCCGTTATTTTCTTGTCAGTTGCGTCCTTTTTAGGCGTTTTGTGCGCAACGGTCTACGTCAGAGCAGCTATTTTCTGTGTTAACTTTACACACACTATAAAACTTTTCTTGTCTAATGTGTTCGAGAGCATGCACACTCGCTGGTTTGCGTTCAAATTCGCATATTCGGAAGACAATGGATCAATTTAGCTGAGCACCCGCCTTAAGTTGTAGTAGAAAGCAAATTTGGACTTTTGTTACCTGGCGAGTCCATATCTTATTAAAAATCTTATACGAGCGATAACATTCACAGACCAGTTTACTATTACGCGGAATAGGCCATTGAAATATTTCTTATAGAAAATTAACAATAAAGAGAGATCATCAAATTGTCTCAATTGATTGAAGATTTTGATATATTGATTTACTGTGCAGTTGCGCATTGCATCTATTCAAAAACTTCTGACATTATCGCCTAAAAATATTAATTTGTTAAATTCATAACATCGCATTTAGAAGATTTTAAAATGTCTGATTGACTCAGCATAGCTGTGTATTTAGCTAACGTGATTTTACGCCAAATTTCGATTACTTCAAGCAAGTTTAATGTTATTGCTGTGGCATAGCAATGTGCGTTTGGTTGATTAAGTTTCAATAACATCTTAATATTGCGTAAAAACCAGGATAATGATGCAATTTGAGATAGAATTTCTTTTGTTGGATGATAAATAGGCCAGAAAACAAACGTAAACGCAGATGAATAATAACTAACAAAGTATCCTTATCACGCCATATGTTAGACAAATGGTTCAATGAATTCAACTTGTATTCACGGTAAACGTAATATTCTGTGTCAGCCTACGCGCAGATGATTAACTTCTGCAAGCTTCGTTAATTATCCATAACACCGCAATACATTTGGCAAACAGGTTTTCCATACGAAAGCGGTATACGCCTTAAACTCTTCAAAGAAACATGCCTACTGACCTGTACTTTTAGGCTTAATATTGTTTTTATATATTATAATTACCAATAACAGCAATAATAATACATTTAAAAATGTATTTCTTTCTCAATACAGAACCACTCGCATTGTAAGTTATGGGTGATTGACTCCCAGATGATTATTTCGTTTCTGAAAATATTAATGAAAACATTGTATTTGTCAACAAAGCGTAACCTCTCATCAATGCCAAAATAAGACAAATTTCCTCAAAGACGCACGATTTCGGTTTCTCGTTAGAGTTCGGTTAAAATTTGGCAAGCTCGATCAATATTTGTAAATCAGAATGTATGTTTAAGCTCGCAAATTCGATTTTAGCCTGTATCAAAATTCAAACTTTATGATAAAAATTGTCATATCGCAGCGGTACTGCGTTTCGCTTCAATGCCACAAATTTCACGCATTTTTATCTTAATCTTGAAATTGTCATTTATTTTAATAAAGAAGAAAGAAACTTGTAACTTCATTAACTTGTTGTCATTTTTTTAATTTTTTTAATCATAGTGTATTACACTAACCAGGCTCATCAACGAACGGATGATGCTTTCAGTTCGATTGCCTTATTTTATATATTAATCAAAGGTCATGTTTTCAAAACATACACAAACTTAAAAAATGAGCCGTTTACCACAAATACGCTTACGCATAATTTCAAATTCTATAGTCTGCGGATGCAAAATATTTAATCAATCTTAATCGAAACGCAATTGCAGCTTTTGCCACGATTAAAGAAGTTATTCAAATAAATATGCATTGTTTGCGCAGAATAGATAAAATAATTTTATAAGTCTCTTGACTCCATATATTCAGTAAACATATGTTTTTGAATGTTTCGCACAAAATATAAAATGTGCCACCCATTGCACGTGCTGACATGTCTGAAACTAATTACCGATGACCAAAGCACGACGTATATATATATACATATATATATATATATATATATATATATATATATTAGTATAACATCCCTTCTCTCCCATGGAGTGCAGTTTCACCAGATGTTCATGATACTAATTTTTAACGCAGCCTAATATAGCAAAATCACACTAAGTCCGGTTAATTTAAAATATGGAGGCATGAACACAGTGTTTTCAGAACAGGCCGTAAAATTATGTCAAGTATTGAACAAATATGATTATAGTTAATATAAAAAGATTGACACGGTAAATATCAATTAAAAATTGTGATGTCACCAACAAAAGTGCGATAAAATTAGATGAGCCCAGTAATTTACATAAAAATATGCACACTTAACTCTAAACACAGATAATGTATTCGATGAACATGGGCTAGCGTACATAAATTAATACGAAACTGATGATTGTTATGTACATTACAATTCTATAAAATTATTCAGAGTTAGGCTACGTATTACGTTACGAAACAATTTGTTAAACAACATTACTTGCGATTTAATCACATCGTCCGAAATGTGTGCCAAACAATTTCTAATTGTAGCAGAAGCAATAAAAAACTAAATTGACGTTAATTATAAAATACTAAATAAATCTACATGAACAGTGATAAAACTGTTCAGAGCCGTATTACAATTATTATATTTTAAATATAAGTAAAGAACTACAATATGCGCTTCACTAATGAACGGTACTACACATATATAATTATATTTATGCATAAAGTATGGGGATCAATAACACAAAATTCAATTCCATAAATCACGCAGACAGCGTATTTTGTTGGATTTTCCGTTGATAAAAGTTTATGCAATCAAAAATATAACATTTTTTTCCGATTTTCGCCACACGCGGAAATGTATTACAATATATTATCAATTACAGCATAT
The DNA here is from genome assembly GCA_029291075.1 of Eudiplozoon nipponicum. Lineage (NCBI taxonomy): Eukaryota > Metazoa > Platyhelminthes > Monogenea > Mazocraeidea > Diplozoidae > Eudiplozoon > Eudiplozoon nipponicum. The sequence goes on along the minus strand of JAQBSW010003924.1, from coordinate 40,556 downwards.
GTTTGCTTTGGTGTTCTAATAATGGCCAAGAAATTTCGTAATGCGTTATTCTTCATGGTTAATTTTCCATAGTATTCTGTAAATTCTCATTGGAAGTACAAGCCTATCATTTCGTGTGAATGATGATGGTTTATCTGAGTTCCGCGATGGGTTAAAATTAATGAGTGAAAATCTTGCCTTATCCCATAAAACTTTATTCAAATAGTTATAATTTCAAACCAAGTAATTGATGTTCGCTTGCTTATGTAGTGTTTATAAGTTTGGCATTAATGCATTAATGAGTAAAATGAAATTTGTCGGTTAAAATGCAGACAAATACAATTTTTTCGAGCCCAGTAATTATTACAACAACATATTTTACCTTGTGCATCTCGTGTATGCATTGCGGTTGGAACATCTCTAGTTAGTTTCCTTTCTTGCTATGATGATAAACATCGAATGCAGTAGCATGCTAATTACTGAGAATGACGGTTATGCTCTGAAACAAATTTAATTGGTCCGATTTTGCATACGGCAGTCTGCTCAAAAACTGCTCAGTTGCTATCTAAGTTTCCGAAAATAGTTTAATAGATAGTTTAATTTCCTTTCTTATGCATTATTAAGGTCATACCGACAAGAATTAAAAAATAATCCAGAAATCAAAATTTAATTCACCAGTTCATGCCCATGTAGCATGGCTCATAATTAGCAAAAGACGTTTACTGACTGACGAATTTGACGCCAACAAACGCGAGAGTGAAAAAAAAGTATTGAAACGCCTGAATGAAGTATCATTCCATGTAATGAGAGTTGCACTAGCGAAGAGTATGGTTTTAATTACTTTGAATCTAATGAACGCCGGCTCAAATCCTTTCCGAGTCACTTCTGGAAACCAAAAAAGTTCCCTTGAAAAGAATGTAACAATGCAAAAAATTGATAAATTCCATTTGATCTCCTAGGTGATTTACGTCATACAAATATTATTTAAAATTGAGTCCAGCCATTGCACAGTAAATTAACAGCGTGTCGAGGAATCTCACAGAACTGTAAAATTAAAGCTAGTTTGATGTTTTTAATTGAATATTTATTTGAAACCTTTACGGATACCATTTTATGTTAAAGTTTGCTGGAAACTTATGCTTTATAGGTCGTTAGAACTGAATGTATTCCGCTCATGGCAAATTCGAAAGGTTACATTAATATCTGGGATTTCATTTGAAATCGACAAAACATTTTTACGGCGAACATATTTGTTGGAATTTTTAGACATTTTCTGAAAGGAAAACCATAAACGTTTTTGTTGCACTTGTTCACAGACCAATTATTGTAATCTTTTAATGTATTCATTAGCTATAACACAGTTCAGTTCTTTCCGGACTTGATTTTATTCGTGTATAATTTACTTTAATTTGACAAATTCAAACATATATGGCAGACCATTTTGACGCTTTAATGTCAATAAATTGTTTAATGTGATTAATTGGCTAAGTTTAACATTCCAATCTTAATTCGACGTTCAGGAAGTTTACAATTTATGAATTGAAACCAACTAATAGTTTTATAATTCAGTCAAAGAATTATATTTGATTGGTAGTGGTCCCACATTTTATACCACAATTTCATGCATATAAGGCAACATTTCATTCCACTTGGATGATAATTTTGTGCGTGCAGATTCGAAAATATTTACTGCACTGTCTGATTAACTTTAATAGTTAATTGGAGCTCTCGACAGACATATTAAGGAAAGGTGCAATTTGTCAGTGTACAACCATGTGTGTGCATATAGAATTTCATTCGCTAGCATGTAATTAATTCAGATTTCCAGTAATTTAAAAAATGCGGCAAGCCAAAAAAACGCATTTCATCGTTAATTAAGACTGTGTTTTTCAATATGATTACCTATTTAGAGGCTACTTTACTAATTGAACAATGCACAGCACTGCTCGAACAAAATAAATTTACTGGCTCTCTAAATATTCCTTTGGCTTAACCAAGCCCAGCGCGAAACTGTTTAGTTATTTTACTTTTACCTGAAATTGTTGGCCTAATTTAAGTATCAATATTTATATATAGTATGCAATTATTATGTAATCCGCGTTTTCTACTGGAAAAAATCAATTGCTTTGTTGTACTACCTTAGTTAACAAGTTGGCATGATGAGTCCAATGCATTTTTGTAGAATGTAAAATGATTTTCGTAATCTAATATGTGAGAATAAATGTTTCTCATGTTTAAACAATATAAAATTACATTACCTTAATTTTGAATATGAACCAGTTATCATTATTCACTTACCAGTTGTGTCGTTTGTGTAGACCCCTTGTGTATATCGGTTATCTATGCGCAGCTATGTTCCATGTTAACTTTACACACATATTAACACTTCAATTGTCAAATGGATCTTATGTGTACGAGCGCCTGGACACGCGTTTCTTTACGTTTAAATTCGTATTTTTGGCAAAATATTGATCAATATAACTAAGAATCCAGCCTAAAATAGCAGTATAAAGTAAAGTTGATATTTTTGTTGCCTCGCAAGTCCATTTCCTATTAAGGATGTTATAAAGATTTTAAAATCCATAATCAGGTTAGTCATTGGAAATTTTTCTTCTTCAAATTATTTGTACAGAGAATCCATACAATGTCTCGATTTGATGGAGAGTAAAGTAAATTGCTCCAATTTTTTAAATCAAGTTTGTGAGTTTGACGCAAACACCAATCTCATTGTATTATACCAGTCGTCGAACAACATAGTAAAATATAATGGGATTGGTATTTACTTCAAGCTCGCATACTTGATTTAAATATTTGTTACCACCACCCGTGCAATCAATTATTGTTTAATTGTTTTTCTTCAGTTTGTTGCAATTTTAGCCCATTATTTTGCTATATTGATTTAATTTGCGTTTACGATAATAACCTATTCTAAATTTCCTATAAAATTTGTGTGAAACTGAAAATTTCGCTTTAGATTTGCATTATTTAACAAATGAAAAGGAATGATTGAGCCAGAATTATATTTTACAACACACGTAAATTTATGTCAAATTTCTCAAAATCAGTATTTTTGCTGGATAGTATACAGATTTATAAATGGATATGATCGACGGTTTGTTTATAAATATTTAAATACATATGCTGATATTTTTCCAATATACATCGTGAATTATATAATATTGATATTTAGTAACCTCACAAGTTTTCTTATATACTTATACACACATTTTTTTATACAAATGTATAGTTATATCATAAACTCTTTTAATCAAGTTTGCGAGCTTCAGGTAAACACCAATCCCATTGTATTTGACCAGTCGTCGAACAACAGCAAAACTACCACCAATCGCACACACTGACGTGTTAGGACCTTCCATGATCATCATCAGAGTACGACGGCAAACTGACTGGCGGGGATTAAACCGCATTTCATATATATGGAAATCAAATTTAAATATGTGGCTCACACCTCCAGTAGTCTCGCATACATAGTACTTAACTGGCAATGACGGCTGCTCAATTTCTATACAGTCACGAAGTAACTTTTTGCAGCTTTCTCCACATATATAAATAGGTAATACAAGTAAAAATTCAATGATTTCACGGATTGTGGTAGCAATTATTTTAATCTTGCTTGTGAACTTTAAGTAAACACCAATCCCATTGTATTTAACCAGTCGTCAAACAACATAAAAAAACTACCGCCAGTCGCACGCACTGACGCGTTTCGACCTTCCATGATCATCACCAGAGTACGACGGCAAACTGATTATCGAGACTACTGGAGATGAGAGCCGCATACCACACATGTTTGAATTTTTGAATGAACACCCAGCTACCACGAAGATTAACTCGCTGCGTAATTGGAAATTAAAATCAATCGGATCTTTATGAAACGGATAATGAAAAGCACCTAGCCACGAATGCAAATCGTGGAGAATCGTTTACGAGTTATACCTGTTCTACACTTCCTATAAAATTTGTGCGAAATTTCACTTTCGCATTAGCTATGCATTATTTAATAAATGAATAGGCATGATTGAGTCAGCATTACTGCTTAAAACCCTTGTAAATTTCTGACAAATTTCGATTACTTTACGCGTATTACTAATTACTATAGTGTTATAGGAACGTGAGTTCGATTTATTAAGTTTGCATATCACCTGAATATTTTGTAAAAACCAGAGTAATTATAGCAATCAAGATAAAATTTCATAAGATTGACGCTCAATTGGTGAAAAAACAAACTATAAATCAAATGGATAATGTATGACAAATAATCCTTAACGAGCAAAATATTGTTTCAACGAATTTAATTTGAATTAAATGTAAATGTAGCATTCTGCGTCAGTTTACGAGCTAATTAACTGTTGCAAGCTTTCCAATTTATCGATAACACAGAAATACGTTAATTTAGTGACACTCTCAACCAAAACGGATTACGCCCGCGCAACCAATGTTATTTTAATTACACGCATAATCGTTATAGATATATACGCCTGTTGATTATCACTTTCTGGTATATAAATAATATTTTTATTATTATTAATTTTTGGAACTTTTATTATAACTAGTACTTATGAATAATAATAATAATATTAATAATAAAATTCTATTATTTTATTATTATTATTATTATTTTTGCTGAATTATTACCTAGCTTCCTCTACTACCTCCATCTTTACAAATTCTACTAGTACTACTACTGCTACTACTACTGTTACTACTACTACTACTACTACCATCAATACCGCGAACATTTATTGTTTGCAGCTTTCGCCACACCCTTTAAACAAAACATTGCAATTCATCAATAATTTATTTCGTGGGTAGTGGCAACAATTCTATAAAACAAAATGGCGAGCTTGAAGTAAACACCAGTCCCATTTTATTTAACCAGTCAACGCAAGGCCTTGCAAAACTACTGCCGGTCGAAAGCACTGACGCGCTTTTCTACCTTCGTTTATCATCACCACGGTACGCCGGCAAACTGGCTAGCCTGGATGAAATCGCATTCCGTATAGACGTGAAGCAAATTTAGATATGCGGCTCTCACATCTAGTAGTCTCGCATACATTGAACATGACTGGAAATGACGGCTGCACAATTTCTATGCAGTCACGTACATTAACAGTTTGCAGCTTTCGTCACACACATATAAATAAGCAATACAATTAAAAAATAATTGATTGCTCAGGTGGTGTTAAAAATTCTTTAAATCAGGTATGTGATCCTGAAGTAAACAACAATCCCATTGTATTTAACCAGTCGTTGAACAACATAAAAAACTACAGGCAATGCGGTTTTAATCATCGATAGTCAGTTTGCCGTCGTATTCTGATGATGATTATGGAAGGTCGAAACGCGTCAGTGCGTGCGACTGGCAGTAGTTTTGCTACGTTGTTCGAATTCTGGTTAAACACAACAGGATTGGTATTTACTTCAATCTCGAAAACTTGATTTAAAGAATTGTTACCACCACTCGTGCAATTAATTATTGTTTAACTGTATTGCCTATATATACATTTGTGGTGAACTCTGCATCAGTTAATGTTCGTGAATGCATAGAAATTGTGCAGTCGATATTTCCAGTCAAGTTCAAAGTCTGCTAGACTGCTAGAGGTGAGAGCCGCATATCTAAATTTGCTTTCCATATATTTTCAATGTGGTTTGATTCTCAATAGTGAATTTGCCGTGGTACTCTGATAATGATCATGGAAAGTTGAAAGGCTTCAGTGCATTCACCTAGCGGTAGTTTTATTACGTTTTTCGACGACTGGTTAAATACGATGATATTGTTGTTTACTAATAATACTTTTGCCGCTGTTAATTTTACTTAATATTAAAAGTATTACTACAATTAATGCTGCTACAATTACTTCTTTTAAAATTAATACTACCAATTCTACTACTGTTTCTACCAATACTCCGACACCCACTACTATTAAAATTCGTTCTACTAGTAATATTACTAATGATACTAAAAGTAATATTAAAAATAATAACAGACTAGTAAAACGTAAAAGAAATAATCTAACGCAAATATAAATTTAAACAATAACCGTATAATATCACCAATTTACAAAATTAGATCAATTTCCTCAAAAACAAATGTCCTAATTCTGGTAAGCATCATAGTATGAAGAGCTACATCAAGTTGTGTAAATGAGAATGTTTTGTATAATTTGCCATTTCGATTTTGGCCAATATCAAAATTCAAACGTTAAATTTGTCAAATCGTTAAGAGCAAATCATTGCTTCCTTTGTCTAGAATTCTTTTATTATTTTATAAATATATTAGCCGTAAATTGTCCACTATTTTCTTATTAATGTGTGACGTCTTGAAATAATGTCATTTATTCTTTGTTTAAAATTACAAATATATTACAGAAAATTGGGCTAGCATTTAGCAAAATTTTCCGCAAATGATTTTCACTACCAACACTCAATTAGTTAATGGTATTTCAAAACGCGTATATTAATTGTGACTGACTGGTTGTGCGACTAGTTAGACATAATGTGATAGACGATTATATAAAACATGCAAATCTGGGTTAATGAAGCTGAATCAATATATAGTTTAAATTTTCATCTAAATAAAAAACCAAACATTATGTTAAAACTATAAAATCGAATAACTGCAATTTCCTGGTTTTGATGCCCCAAATTTCACGCATTTTTATTAAATACCTTAATCATGAAATGGTAACTTATTTCTTTTTCACGACGAATGTAACGTGTAACGTCGTTTAATAAATGTGATTTATTTTTTTTCATGAAAAGTGTATTACAAAAACGAGGCCTATTATTAATTGGAAACCTCAACGAACGGTTCATTATTTCATCGCCTTTGCTTTATTTTATATTTTAATCAAAGTTCGAATATCTTAAAAAATATACGTGAAATTTGGCTGATAAGACTATTAAACCTGGTCACACAAGAATAGTTGAATCCCCAGTATAATCATTAAAGCCATTCAGTGCTTATATATTTGACATTATCGAAATCGCTTTATCAAATTATAAAAAATAAGAAGTTTTCTTGTTACATCCAGTGAGTTGCATTATGTGACAATAAAAACTTTAATGTAAAATTTATTGCAAATTAATCCATCCAATAAAACGCAAAAATGTGGTGTCTTACATCTTTTCACATTTGGAACGATACAGAAAGTATTATATAATGTAGCACAATTCTCAATCTAGAATCTGCTAATAAGATTATGGAACCATGTCGACTAGAATTGCCTTCAGCAAAACTAAAATATATTTAGCTTCCAAGTTCAAATTTTATTACCACAAACTTGTTATAGGTGATTTCCATTTAATAGGTAAATTTCTCTAAGTGATGGTTTTTATAGACCAAAATTTTACCTTGAACCCATTATTCAATTTATTAAGTATATATTTGGAAATTTTCTGCATGAATAGCTTAATCAATAACGTTTAATTTATTTATAATCAAATGTAATTTATAAGTATTTACTTTACAAATTTCATGATTGTACGATATAAATTTATGTCAAGCGCGAATCGATCTTTCTGAAAACTTTATAACTCAATGAATATATATTTTCAAATAAATATTTTGGGGTTCTGATATGCCTTATGTCTAAAACTGGTAAATTGCAGGTAAGCTGTCAGCAAACCCGTCAGGAAAATCATATAGATACGTAATTGAATTGATCCTTTTATTCCTATTTTTAATTAATTCTATAAACATGTTTTTTCAGATTTTCTAGAAATTTGTTAATAGAAAAAAACTCTTTTCTGATGTTTCGACTAGAAATGCTGACTGTGCTTTTTGCGTTGCTTAGGTTATCTGCAAAATTGAAATCGATAGATCTAGCCGAATTATACTACGAATTTTTTTGTTGTTAAAAAGAATAAACTAAGTTAGCAAGCATTAAATTTTGGTATTAATTCAAAATCAATGTTTCACCAATTTTGTTGAAGGGTTCGGAATATCTTTTATACTTGACTGATTCTAGTTCTAATTTTCAGTGTGACATCGTATTTAATGCTTGTGATGCATTCTTTTACATTGTTTGCATATTAATGCCTGGAATAATATAGATATATGCGAGTGCATAATTTTTATTTCGCACTTCGATTAAAGTAAGTTTTTATAGGCCCGTACGATTATACAGCAAAGGGTGTTGCAGAGTTTACTCAACATTATATAATTCAGTATTATGTTGGATAAGATAACAAATAAATCTTACAAATTATGTACAAAATTCAGGAATGGAGCTCTAGCAGGCCGGTACACTTAGCAACAATATATGTGCGTATAAGAGTGCGGTTTTACGCACGAGGCATTATAAAATTAGAAACAAAATAATACATTCCATTTATACACAGTTTTAACACGAATCCGTGATTAAGAAAAAAATTATGATTCACATAGGATGATTAAAATTTCAAAATAAAGTAATTATATCCTGAGCAAATATACGGACAATTTCTTAAACGCGCATTATTCGAAAACGACGCTCTCACCTCTAGTAGGCTCGCATAAATTTCCATTGGTTTATTGTCTTCTGTGAAGTTTATATAGAGTCCTAAGCGTAACTTCCTTGTAGCTTCCACTACACTTATATACATTATTCTAGTAAATAATAATAAAATTTAACTAAATCGAGCTTTCGAACTTAAGACAGACATTTATACTATTAAACAATAATTGTTTGCGCGGGTGGTGGTAACAATTCTTTAAATCAAGTTTGCGAGCTTGAAGTAAACACCAACTCCATTTTGTATTAAACCAGTCGTGGAAAAACAGCATAACAAAACTACCGCCAGCTGCAACGCACTGACTCGTTTCGACCTTCCTTGATCATCATCAGATTACGACGGCAAACTGACTATCGAGGATCAAACCGCATTGAATATATATGGAAATCAAATTTAGATATACGGCTCTCACCTCTAGCAGTCTTGCATACATTGAACTTGACTGGAAATGTCGGCTGCACAATTTCTATGCAGTCACGAACATTAACTGTTTGCAGGTTTCGCCACATATACATATATAGGCAATACAATTTAACAATAATTGTTTGCGCGGGTGGTGTTAACAATTCTTTAAATCAAGTTTGCGAGCTTGAAGAAAACACCAACCCATTTGTATTTAACCAGTCGTCGAACAACATAACAAAACTACCGCCAGCTGCAACGCACTGACGCGTTTCGACCATATATATTCAATGCGGTTTGATCCTCGATAGTCAGTTTGCCGTCGTACTCTGATGATGATCAAAGAAGGTCGAAACGCGTCAGTGCGTTGCAGCTGGCGGTAGTTTTGTTACGTTGTTCGACGACTGGTTAAATACAAAATGGGGTTGGTGTTTACTTCAAGCTCGCAAACTTGATTTAAAGACATTTATACTATTCTATTTGGTTATTCGAGAAAAATAAAATAATTAATGTCACAATTCACGCACTGATGCATTTCGACTTTCCAGTCAGTCAAGAATAGAATAAAAGGACAGTTCGAAATTTTTCTCTTATATTAATATACGAGGTACAAATAAAAAGAAACCTGACTCACATTTCTTGTAGCATTTTAAAAACTGTAATTTGTGGAATTTTGGCGGTACGATTTCCAAAAATTCGCATATATAAATTTACTGCAGCACCAGCCAAAAGGATATAAGTTGTTCAATTAATTAACCACTGATTGCGCAATGGTTACGCCAATTCTTTAATTTGCGTGCGCGTGTTTGAGTTACATACCAACATTTTGAATGTCATGTGAACGTACTGACCCACTTTAAACCGGCATGGCCTTCAACAGAGAATGGACAAAAACTAATTAGCAACGAAAACTCAAAATTTTTATATCGCATACCTCGAGTAGGCACTCAAAATTTGAACAAAAATTGATTGGAAGATGCAAAAAATTTATTCAATCTTCAAAGTAACTCAATTGCGGCTATCGCTTCACTTACATAAGTTATTTGAGTAAATATTCGTTGTTTTCTCGAAAGAAATTATAATTAATTTGATCCAGCTTGCAAACTTGAGCCATCAATTTATATCATTTTATTTGATTAGTTGTAAAATATATTAAAACTTCACATCAGTATTGACGCGCTGATGAATTTGAACCTCCATATTTATTTAAAGAATTGATTTAAAAACCATTTTGTAATATTTTAATAAAATTATTATGTAAACTAAAGAATATTAGGGAGCTGTCTCTCATTTATTTGGCAATTTCTCAAACGTTTTTTACGATCGTTCCGGTCATACTGTTGCAATTTATTTTCAATTTTACTTTTCTACAATTTCCGCCATAATTATACAAATTGCTCAATGAATCAACAACCGGTTGCACACTGGACGCAAAATATATTTTGATTACTTGTGCGAAATTGAATTAAATACCAAAAATATTTATTATAGTGGCAGTACATTCAATGCATAATGTAATATGCATTTACCAACGAATTTCAAGCTTAAATGACTATCAGCAGTTAAAAACAACGAACTGACTATCCAGGAAAATTCACAATTTTTATATTGCATTAAAAATTCAAACAATGACTCTAATACACATGGCTAAACGAGATTTTCCCGCAAAACCTTCCCAATTATTCTGCGTAAAAAATAGTGGTTTTGGGTCGTAATGTCGGCTCATACTCTTAAGTCGCCAGTAATATTTATACTGGCATGTGCTTGAGGTGACACGTTTTGCATAGTTAATCATTACGTAAAACATAATTATTAGTCATGAATTGGAATTAAATGAATTTAATGAATGGATTTTTCTTTAGATTCCTGGAAGATTTTGTCAGTACCTTTGGTTATATTTTAGCGCGATTGTGAAAAATGCAGACAGAAATGATGATCGAAATATAAATACTCGAATGAGTTTTGTTATAATCTGGAAAAATTATTTAAATTTACTGGCTCTAAATAAGCATATGAAACCTTTTTCCTAGCATGATAGTTTTGGTATAATAAGTTGGACGGTATTCGGAGTATCTGACAACGATAAAATATTCGTGAACAGGCTAAACAAGAAAATTGTTTCTTGAGTGAGATGATCCACAGAAAAGTTCTGGAAATTGTACACCAACGCTGAGGGAGCAGATAATGACGAATTTATTCAATGAATAACCTAGATTTTATTTGTTACAAATATAGCTTCAGTCCGGACTCGTTCACACACTCACTTACAGCATTTGTCATGAAACTTTATTTACGCCTATAATATAATTTTATAGTGAAACGTAATTTCTACTTAAATCTTTTTTCCACATTTAATTCTAAGCGTACTTGAAAATAGGAAACCCCAAGAATTAATCAAAGTTTTATTCAGCCCATTCTGACGATTGAATCAACAAAATATCGCACAAATTTCAATTCATAAATAACAAAAATATTATTTAATTAAAATTATATTATTTGATTATTTCAAAGTGTCGATAAATCTTATGATCTCCAACTATATTTATAAAACCCACTTATATTTGATAATAAAATTCTACTTGAAAAAGTAATTCGGTTGTGAAAGCGCAACTGGGCAAAACGTGACATTTTTTTCTTACCTGAATTTCGTATTTCATTATTATAGCCAAATCAGACGTTTTTTCGCAACATAATGCGTTAGTCTGTCGTTGCTCACTGCACAAAATTATTCAGGAACATCTAGGAGTGACAACGAGTATTGTACGGAAGACGCTTTTAGGCATATAAGCAATTTTTTAACGCGGTCTCAACACAAAAATTGGCGGAATTTAAATCGCGAAAATTGTATGTTATGACAAGCGCTCCAGCTGCCCAATAAAGGGCTGGCTTAGGAACAATATCAAATAGTTATCCTTCTAGATGAAAGAATTTAACATGTACTTGAATCAGTGGCGCGTAAATTAGCATTGATTACGAATGGAAATTATACGGTAGGCTCCAGATTAAGACACTATATACAAACACATTATATTATGTGTTCGTAATTACAGTAAGCAGTGCACCACATGCCAACCAAATGCAAATGACAACGGAAATTTCCCTATTCATCACATAACTCAATACATTGCAGCAAATTTATACGTAAGATATGGAATGCGTTGTATTCATGGTGGTTAAGTTCGCTCGGAGGATTGAGATGCTGCCATTAATAGCTATTAAAGCAGAGACAATTTAATAATGCCTAAATATGGATGATTCAGTTGGGTTAGCACTCGATAGGTTCCCTTCATAGTTCAAGGTGAATCATTTCGCACTAGGTAATTTTAGATATAAACATAATTCATTTCTGCCTGCCACATTTCACTTTCATAAAAACACTGGTGGAGAATGAATATCGTAATATAAAGTGTTACTTTTTTTTGTTTTATGAAACCAAAGTTTATAGGTATTATAAAATTTTTGTAGTTGAAAAAGAAATAAACGTCACAGCAAGCATGCCAGCTTTCTTTAACCAAGTTTCTATTGTGCATGGCATCCAAGTGTAACTACTTGGTAAAATAATGTACCACAACGAAATATAAAATATCTGAAGAATAGATAAAGATAGAGAAACTGGGACAACTCATGTTTGCTGACTAATAGAGCGATTTATTCTGGTTGCCAATCTGTGCAAGTTTATTAAATGATGTCTATTTCATGGTTGACCAGATGTAAAGATAATCTTCACAAGTCGTCAAAAATGGTTTATTTGTAACACATTTCGACCGCAAATGCAACAATTGTTCGTGCAAACTCCTTAGTTTGCAATTTTAGACGACAATCACAAATTAATTTCAGCCTTCATTCATAATAAGAATTCGCCAACGGTTACAAATTTTCATTCATCACAGAAAATTTTATAATATCCGGAAGTTTCTAAATGCTGAATATTTCTAATTTTTTATGAATTCAACTGCCTAATTCATGCATTTACAACACACTAGTGTTATTTGGCTTCCGGATTAACTCTACCTTATCAGCTTATCCGAATGCATCACATTTCCAGGTGCACCGATTTTTGACTTTGATTGATGGGTTCTCACTTGCCCCTTCCTTTTGAAGTTTTCCATCAGTTTCTTGTCTAAAAATGATGTTCGACCAAGATATTTCGACATTTTTCCGAATTTTCGGGACTTCATTTCCAGTCCCATCTTCAGGGTTGACACCATACCTACGGAAAAATACAAATTTTGGCAAATTCGCTAATCAAGGCTAAAAATCGGTGCACCAGGAAATGTAAAGAATTCAAGATTTTACCGACCGTCGAGTGCTATCAATTATCCCGCACGAGGAAATCGCGGTCATATTAAAAACAAAAAGGACAGAACTGTGCAATTTGCATAAAAATTTAAGCCTATCCGAATGCCAATCTGTTCGGCATCATAATAAACATCAGATATATTTCTAACCTTATTGATTATTGGAAGTTCTCAAGTCAAATACAAAACAGATTCTCAGAAATTGTTGAAAATAGTTGTATCTTTAATATTAATTATTATTTATTTTTTCCTATGAATAGACAGACAATTTGTCAATCGTATTTATTCCTTAGAAATGATTTATGTTTTTGTATGTACACAATATATTTCTCAATTTAGTTTTCAGTTTTTGTTAATTTTTATGCAATGCTTTGGTTGATTAAGTGCTTCATTCCAAAGCAAGGGTTTCAGATGTTGCTTCCCAAATTTGAATTATTAATTTAGTGTTGTAGTGAAATACACGAAGTCACTACTTGCTTAACTGTTATTAAAATGTATACGTTAATATAGATTATTTGAATCAAATTGTAATTCTTAACCACAAAACGCCTTCTAAAGATGTATAACGGGTAGTTATTTTTGCACATCAGAAATGGATAACATGATGCAGGAATATATTTACATGAGGGCGATCGCACAGAACTTGTGCTATTTTTATTTTGAGTTAACTGAGACAAATTGCCGTTAGCAATATTGCACGTTTTAACTAATTCCTACATGTATAGTTAAAGTTTTCAATTTCACAATGCCAGGTTTTGCGTTCGCTGGTTGTAGCTTTGCACTAACAGTTTCACAAATATCCGATTGATCACAATGTCCATTTCCTTTTAGTCGTCGTCGCCAGTAAGCAAAGATGTGATAGAATTGCATTTCCACTGGTTAGTATGAACGATGTTGAAGCCTTCGGAAGAAAGGGACGAATACAAACCCAGCTCGATCGAAGACAAAAAGAAAATGGAAATTGTGATCAATCAGATCTTTGTGAAACTTTTAGTGCAAAGCTACAACCCGCGTACGCAAAACGCGGCACTGGAAAATATGAAGCTGGCATTTCGCAATCAAATTTCAGAAAATATCTGTCACATTTCAGTTTCGTTAATTTAACATAAATCTGAAAATCACATTCATCTTGAGGAAACCAAAATCGACATTATTATGGTATTATCTAATTTAACAAAAAATATGTCAAAAAATGCATATTTCACTTTTGAAAAACCTATTTCATTATCATATCAATCTACAACGCTTTGGCAATTCGTTGACATCAATTTAATATATAGAACAAATCTTAAAATACATTATGTTACTAAACGAACATTGGTTGCGCGGACGGTGATAAAAATTACTTTTAATCATGGTTGCGATCTTGATATATACACCGGACCCATTATTTTCATACATTTGTCAGTAAAAACTAGGTCTTGCATATTGTGGGAAAGGTAATTCATCCAGTAGAATGGTTTCGTACTTATTGGGAAATTATCACGTACTTTCCAGAATTTGCCCTGGTTAGGACTCGAACCTTGGCAAGCCTGCTTTAATGATAAAAATGAAAGATTGGGGATGGATAGTTGGCACGTCAGGGCTAAAGGGATACCATATAAGCTCTACTTAAAGGAACGGCTAACCCAGAAAAATTAGTTAATATATAACAGAAAATTGTGTGTAGTGTTCGGCACGATGGCTCAGGGGTTAGGACATCAGATTCCGAAGCAGACGTGTTCAGGTTTGAGCCCTGACCACAGCAAATTCTGGACATTACGTGATGAGTCGCCAATGTGAACGAAACCGGTCTACTGGATAAATTTCATTTTGCACACTAAACAATATTTAGTTTATCCTGGCAAATTTATGTAAATAATTGGTGAGGTATTTATAACAAGAACACAACCTTGATCAAAAATAAACGTTGTATAATATCCTGAAACACATGACACTAACAAAATTGAAATTTTATCAAATTTTCCTACTTTTCATAATTTTCAAGCGCATAAATTCATTAAAATTGCATGATTTTTTTTCCTACGCAAATTTTCTTCTTAATTATGATAGTGCAAGTCAACTTCTATCTCTATCGTAATCTGACTAAGCCTAGAAATAAGATTATTTAGGCTAGAAATGTGTCTGCGAATTATACCAAATTTACGATATGTCTACATATATGATGGGACTAATTGAACAAAAATTCAGTTTTAAAATAAACATCAATCCCTTCTTTGTTTAATTAGGCATACTGTGTATTAAAAGTTTCCCTCTGTGATACATTCCACTAAGCGTTATTATTGTTTTGCCCTTATCTGTGAACAAAGAAATACTGACTTGCAGGATATCATTCGCATAGGAGAAATTTTAATTTTGTTTAAATGGGCTGCTGCTCTCACCAACAGAAACCTAATATAGCCTCTAATTCCCACAAGCAAGTTTATCAACTTTAAATAAACAACAAGCCACGTTCTTCACAAGTCGCACACTTTAAAATCAATATAAATTGAAGTTTTGTTGGTGTAATAATTTATGGAAAACCTCGGATAACTGGTTATCCAAATTGGCAAACAGGATGCAAAAAGCATCTGACTTTTCCGCGCAATCAATAATTGCTTATCTGTAAATCCTTTAATTGACCGATAATTGAGCTCTGCAATATAGTTGCTGAGGTAACCATAACTAGTTTCCTTATATGGCCACATTCATACAAGTGATTTCTTTTTTAATATGACGTTATTTTTTGCACATATGTGAATAAATATTAATTGAATCAATTTTGCAACCTAGAAATAATAAATAATGCTATTTGTATTTAATCAGCTGTCCATTATACAAAGATAGGCAGTCGTTAACTTGTACCTTCAATTGTTTATCTTTTTTCTATAAACTTGGTAAAATCTTATCTTAAGTGCCACACAGTTTTCTACTCGTAGCAAAGTCTACTCAAGTATAGTCCATAAATATAGTAGAAATTGATTTAATGCGTAGTCCTTCTCCGTTGTAGCAGAATATTAATTCTCTGAAAATGTCTGATTCGATCCATACATAAAACACTTCTAGCTTCTAAATCTTGCATTTGAAACAAATAGGAAATCCCGTTTAATTAGAATGATTTCACTTTCCATTCTGTGCAGTATTCCTTTTATAAAAGCAATATTATTTTAATTAAATTTTTCTCTTGTTGATAATTTCTATTTTTTCATGTTATTTTGAGGGAAAAATAAAGATCATTTAACAATACTTATGTATACCGCGCATGGCTACCAGAAACCATTAAATGAAGAAATTAAATAACTGGGCGTGCATTAATTAATAACAAATATACGTATTTCTTTTTGTTCATACTAATCATATTAATGAATACTTTCACTTAAATCAGCTACGTGTTACCATAAAATTTGTTTGAAAATAAGTTAGTTTTCACTTTTAACAGTAATAAGTGCGGCCGTAAAATGAGGTTCATGCTTATTTCGATTTGGATTCACATTTATTTAAGTTGATTACGCTAAGCTGAGTCATACTCTAAATTCGAATCAAATTTGAGATCTCTTTACTATTTTTAAGATTAAAAAGATCAAATTTTAGATTTCATGAAACTTATACGTATCACAGAAAGTGCTTCAAACCAAAATAAAACAATTTTGTTTTCCTGTAATCAGAATAGAATAACAGAGTTCAAAAGCATACAATACAAGGCAAATCCATTAAACGAGGGTGGCATATATATTAAATGCAAGTAGTAACACATAAAACAATGTATCGATGTAAAAACTCATTGGCATAAAATACGAAAATAGTGTATATTGGTGGCAGATATTGTAACAAGACTTATACATAACAAGTATATAAATGATTCATCAAGCCTCTGTTTTACTAAAAAAATGAAAAATACGCAAATAAATTGGAGCCTCAGGTCGAAATGGTTGC
Organism: Eudiplozoon nipponicum; assembly: GCA_029291075.1. Lineage (NCBI taxonomy): Eukaryota > Metazoa > Platyhelminthes > Monogenea > Mazocraeidea > Diplozoidae > Eudiplozoon > Eudiplozoon nipponicum. The sequence goes on along the minus strand of JAQBSW010003924.1, from coordinate 23,448 downwards.
CATATAGGTTCCATCCACCAGAAAGAATGAACAAAAGAATATAACATGATAAAATTGTACATGGCAGGTAATGCGTGTTGTTAGTTGCGCCATGGATGAGTTGCAGGATTGTGTGGCAAATTTGCCTCAGTTAGAGCCAATGTTGCACTGTCTTGGATTGTATGAAGTAAGTGCCAAATAAGAATCAATCCTAGCTACTGAAAGATTTTTATTTTCTATATTATGCAATATTTAGACTGTACGTACAGTACGTATGTTAATAAATCCTGCCAAAACATATTTTGTTCAATATTGCTTCCTCAGATTACATTGTAACTGTAATAATATTACAGTTTACAAGGGAGCCTACTGAACGTTTAGGTACAAAGCTTTGCCATCTTTACTCTGTCTGAAGCAAATTTTGACCATAAAGCATAAGATTTTGTATGATTGAAAATTAAAGGTAATGCGCGGCTCAGGTGGTATATTGATTTCACATAATCAAAAGCGAATGGGCCTCGATCCAAACATCGTTTTCCTCATATCACCTAAGTACTTAATGAATGCCTGATAAATACGAGACGGTTGGAATTCGTAAATTTTATTTGATATTTTATGCGGTATTTTATAATGACAAAATTTAGATAATAGAACTATGCTCATATATCTCAATTCAATACTACCCTTTCCCAGTTTGTATTTTGTCAGTTTATTAATGGCCAACGGTGAGTGACTAATTTCAAATATGACTCAAAAGGGCTGCTAAATATGAACAGCCTGAAGATAAGTCTAATAAACAAGTTATTATGTAGCTGTCAATTGTCTGTAGTGCGAGGACTTGGTAGAACAGGGGATGAACAGCAAGGCTCTGAATCAGTTTTGTCACGGTTTAAGCATCAGTCGCGACAGTTCCGGCAAAAGCATGGAAATTGCCCATTGAGCACGAAATTTATCTGCATCATAAGTCAAACTTCCTGACTTTAGGCGTTTTTAGTTTTCTATTGGCAAATTTGTCTTAATCCTGACTATATAATTTTATTACTATGAATGTGCATATTTCACATTTGAACTACCACTGGCATAAAAACATTTGTTAACATTTTATTTTTAAATTATATTATAACAATATCATGTGACTTTCATAAGGTGAACTTTTAAAGTTCATATTAACTGAGTGACATGCACTCCTAGTCTCATTTATTTATTTACAATGTTCCTATTATAAAAGTACAAAATCATTCAACCAACTCAAATTTAAAGAAAATAGATGATCTGAAAACTATTAATTTAAAAATGTTTAAACAGTTACCAGCCTTTATATATTTGATGCTATGTGTAATTATTTATTGTAATATCTGCATAATAAAGTTATAACAAACCTCCATAAACCAGGCACGTGTCACTATGCCGTTTAAATTATTTTATACAATTATATTACATTATAAAAAGATTTTTAGTTTTAAGGCTCAAACTGAAATAACAACCTCTACAGAATAGCATTAATTCTTTCTCTATTCAAAAAACTTATTAATAGTAATATGTATCATCGAAAATATTAATATAGTAATAACAACTATTATATATTTTAATTTTCATTCTAATGCTAAACACATCTGGCTCAATGGTATGGATAATCTATTATATCTCTCGGCAAAAGTCATATTTGTGTGTAATTATGTGCTTTTGCAAGCGTGTATTCTGAGAAGGAGGCATACCAATTTAACTGTCAATATTAATTTCATTAGTAGTTTATCTGAAATAAAATAAAGACAAAAGACCAGCCACCTTAATCATAATTGTAATTTAAATCAAGGTTGCGTTCTTGTATAAACACCCGCCTAACTATATACATACACTTGACGATATCGACTAAGAATTGTACAATGTAGAAAAGACAATTCAATCAGTAGACCGGTTTCGTCCCTACTAAGAACTCATCGCCTACTAACACACACTACACACAATTTTCATTTACATACTAAATAATATTTCTTGGTTTGGCTTTCAATTAGGGTGAGCTCTAGATCTGAAGTTCCAAATTACCACCCCAATCTGTCAGTATAGATTAGACACCACGCTACCTGTAGAAGTGGTATTTAATCGAACATTTATATAATATTACGAACATTGGTTGCATGAGAATTAAAAACAATTATTTGAATAAAGTTTACGAATTTGATGTAAACACAATTCGCGTTATATACATACATTTGTCAGCATAAAATAAATGTTGAAAATTGTAGAAAAGGCAATTTATCCAATTGACCCATTTCGCCCTTAATGGAAACTCATGATTTTCGGTTGACAAACTGTCTCGAATCACGAAGTGCTGGACACTACTTCGAATTGAAAGGGAAAAAACTATAACCATAAATCGAAATATCTATTTGGTCGATGAACGTATTTTTTTAATTTTTTTTTATCTAAATATCAAATGTTATAATTTTGAGTGTCATTATAATTATTTCATTATACTTTATAGGCATTTTAAAAAAAACAACAATGGGAAATATACAGAATGTCGTTTTATAACGAAAAGGCACTCAATAGCGAAACTACGGTAAGTCACAAGGACTGATGCACTCCAAACTCTCATGATCATCATCAGAGCTCGATGGAAAACTATCAAACAGAGATAAAACAACAAAATATTCCTATAGAGTGGAAGATCAGAAATAGGTCTTCCATAAATACTAATCTTGTAAAATTTGTACTTGATATGGATGTCGGCTGCACAAAATCTATGTAGTCGTGGATATAAAATTTTTGCATATTTCACCCCACTTCTACATTTACCATTAAAGCATGGTAATGACAAAATATATTCAAATCAAATTGACGGACATGTGATAAAAGAAAATTCCATTTTTCATACGCTTTATAAAATTTAGTAAACTTGCAGACAGCCACGTGTACTGAAGCGTCTTGGTCAGTTGACCACATCATTGGAGCACGAAAACATGTAACTAGCAAGAATCAAATCGTTACCTTGATATAGAGATTTGAAAACCAAAGATTTCGATTTTAATCGCAGTAGTCTAGCATACATTGCTATTGTCGAGAGCTCCTACTTTGGAGAAATATGCAAAAAATGTTACTTTAGACACGGGACAGAAACTGAGCAACTGGCATTTCCAATCTACAGTCTACTAGGTGTGAAATACGCATTTAGATTTCCCATTACTTGTATAAACGATACAGTCTACTTCCTGACTTATTTAAATGTGTGTGACGTGAAATCAAGTAAATGTTTTGCAGGAAATTAAAAATATTACATTGACTAAACAAATATTATGACTTCGTTGGGAATCAAGGAAACTTTTTACAAAACAGCAAAATGAAGTAGTTAACATGAAATAGCCGCTCACTGTTTTTCGATGGTATATACCGATATAATTTTAAACCTTGCAGAAAATATGCATAATAACTGTCTAGAGCTTGTAATCTATCCACATTATTGTAATTAGTTCCCTGTTCCATTGATCGTCATGAAATATTTTTTCCAATTTGAAGTCATGGTCTCCTAAAACAAACTGGTGATTATCTGCTTAAATACAAACAAAAAAATATTTGGTTATGCCAGAACAAATTACGATGATGAATCAACGATTTCGGATACAGATGGTTAACCTTTGGTTTCCCAAGAAGCAAATCAACGTAACATAATCTATCAGGACCGTATCTTATCGCCTTTCTAGATTTGAAGCAACTCTCCTTTTTATAATTTAAAAATACATATTTTATAAATTGCTATGTAATTCACTCAATCGACGATTCATCAAAGATGATTTTTTTTCTATAACTATGCCAGAATTAATTTGAACTTGTAAACGCAGTTCAAGTAATTGGTTAGTTCAGCTTATTTTACATTTTTATATTTCTTTTCTTAAAAGTAGACAATAATTTTATTAATTAGCTAATGACTAAGTTATTAACAGTCAGTTTTTGAACGATCTTATTTTAGGAGGTCTTGATATTACTTGATTGAGATTTTGAGTGGCCGTTCGAGCATCTTTTTAAAAATCTGTCCGTTTTTCAGCCACACTAAAATTCAAGATCAAAAACTTACAGAGATCTATATCATAATTTTTGTAAATTACTTATGCGTTTCGATGTCAATCAGATTTGCTCCATTTTTGCATTAGGTGTTGCGAATTTAGTCACTTATTAATCCAAAAAGGATCAGAAATATAAACTAAATGTATACCGAGCCTGTAAGATCTACAAAAGGTATGATAGCATAGTCAGTACATGGTACCAAAGCTATGGTTGCCGAATCCGTATATTTCATTAACACTGCAGTTGCAGAGTCGCACATGGTATCAACACTACGAATGTCGAGTCGGTACATGGTACCAACTTAATGGTTGTCGTGTCAGTTCTTGATAAAAGCATTATGGTTAATGGGTCGGTGCTTGGAAATAAAACTACGGTTCCCGAGTCGGTAAACTGTACCAGCACGATGGTTTAAGAGTTGGTACATGGCCCCACAGTATGATTAACAAGTCGATACATGGTGCCAATTCTATGGTTGCCAAGTTAATACATGGTACTAGAACAAAACGTTGTTGAATCGTACAAAGTACCAGCATTACAGTTGCCGAGCCCGTACATAGTACCGACACAATTGTTGCCTTGTCGATGCACGGCACCACCACTGCCAATGTCGAATCGGAACATGGTACCAGGACTACGATTGCCGAGCCGGTACATAATACCAAAATTATGTTTTTCGTGTCGGTATATGATAACAACACTAATGATGTCGTGTCTGTGCATGGTTCCACCACTTCGGTTACTGTGTCGGCACCTACACTATGGTTGTGGAATCGGTAAATGGTACAATTACTACGGTTTTCGAATCCGTATATGGTACCAACACAATTTGTGCCGACGCGGTATATGATACCATAATTATGGTTGTCGAGTCGGTACGTGGTACCAGCACTACGGTTGACCAGTATGAACGTGGTAAAAAAATTATGGTTGCCAAGTCGGTACATGGTACCTACACAAATGATTTTACGAAACGCTAAACTTCAGCAGAACTGTGAATTACAACTATTTCTGAACAATTAAATACTGTTTGTTGCGAAGAACTAATATATATGCAAGTATGTATTAGGTTTTGCGAACCTAGTAACAAATTAGTTCAGTTGTGACCAGAAGGATAAACCAAAGGCAGCATGAACGGAAGGTATAATCTCATGCACATTCCTTTCGTGCTTACTGGCGACTCATCAGTAGGAGCAGGTATTACGCCCTTTAACCACTATATATTTGGTAGAAGAATGTGGAATAATAGGACGGTACAATCTGCTAGACGAATGTGTAAACTGTAATAGTGAAGCTAACATAATCTGAAGTCAACGACAATACGACTTCAATGCTAACTCGCACTATATAATATATATACCGAGTCTGTAAAGGATACTAACACTATGGCTATTGTGTTAGTAACTGATACCTTTTTTGAAATCGATGTGAGCTAGGCTCATACACTATGGTTTCCGAGTCGGTACATGATACCAACCTGATGGATATAAATTTATGCTAAAGTTCACCTAAATTGAGAATTACAACAATTTCCGAACACCTGTTACTCCAGTTAAACCATACACTCTGGCCTTCATCCTATTATTCCACATTCTTCTACCAAATATATAGTGGTTAAAGGGCGTAATACCGGCTCCTACTGATGAGTTGCTAGTAAGCACGAAACGAATGTGCATGAGATTATACTTTCCGTTCATGCTGCCTTTTGGTTTATCCTTCTGGTCACAACTGAACTAATTTGTTACTAGGTTCGCAAAACCTAATACATACTTGCATATTTCTGAACAAATTTTACTACAGCAACTCTATACACTCTGGTTTTGATCGATCTCACTTAGCACAATTCGCAGTAGTCATGCCTCATTCAGTTAAATATGTAACTGTTAGTTACTGTTTGTTGCATAAATCTAATATTTATGAAATTTCGTATGTGTTCCACAACTAGTAACACATTATATAAAATAGGACAATAAGTTAGACTCAAGTCAGGTAAAAATTAGCTTCATGCTTACTGACTACTTATTAGTAGGAGCCTGTATTACGCCCGCTATCCACCATATATTTGGTCAAGGAATGTAGGGCAATTGGTCGGGACAACCTCCTGTTTGAATGCATATACAGGAAGTGGTAGGTTAGCTTCAAATAAAATCGCCGTTAAAGCGTCTTCAAAGCCAACTCGCTATACGTAATCTCTCTCTCTCTCTCTCTCTCTATATATATATATATATATATATATATATATATATTTCTAATTAGGAAGGAAGGACACATTAATAACAAAGTGGATAAAGGCCATTTATTTCGTGAATACTAATCATCGCTATACACTCATACATTTATATACATTCTGGGTTTTCAATTGATTTTGCAAGGGGTTACAAATCTGACTCGCTTTTACTTCTGTTTCTTGTTTTGGCTGGTTGGTAAGTGTGTATGCGTTTGTGTTTGACCTTTACATGCAAACACGCACAAACACAAACGCATACACACTTACCAACCAGCCAAAACAAGAAACAGAAGTAAAAACGAGTCAGATTTGTTACCACTAGCATAATCAATTGAAAACCCAAAATGTATAAATATGTATGATTGTATAAGAGACGATTAGTATTCACGAAATAAATGGCCTTTATCCACGTTGTTATTAATGTGTTCTTTCTTCCTAATTAGAAATATACTGTGTAATATTAAAAGGCATGGACATTATATTCTTTAAATCAAGTTTGCGTGCTTGAAGTAAACACCAATCCCATTGTATTTAACCAGTCATCGAACAACATAACAAAACTACCGCCAGCTGCAACGCACTGACGCGTTTCGACCTTCCATGATCATCATCAGAGTACGACGGCAAACTGACTATCGAGGATCAAACCGCATTGAATATATATGGAAATCAAATTTAGATATGCGGCTCTCACCTCTAGCAGTCTTGCATACATTGAACTTGACTGGAAATGTCGGATGCACAATTTCTATGCAGTCACGAACATTAACTGTTTGCAGCTTTCGCCACATATACATATATAGGCAATACAATTTAAACAATAATTGATTGCGCGGGTGGTGGTAACAATTCTTTAAATCAAGTTTGCGTGCTTGAAGTAAACACCAATCCCATTGTATTTAACCAGTCATCGAACAACATAACAAAACTACCGCCAGCTGCAACGCACTGACGCGTTTCGACCTTCCATGATCATCATCAGAGTACGACGGCAAACTGACTATCGAGGATCAAACCGCATTGAATATATATGGAAATCAAATTTAGATATGCGGCTCTCACCTCTAGCAGTCTTGCATACATTGAACTTGACTGGAAATGTCGGCTGCACAATTTCTATGCAGTCACGAACATTAACTGTTTGCAGCTTTCGCCACATATACATATATAGGCAATACAATTTAAACAATAATTGATTGCGCGGGTGGTGGTAACAATTCTTTAAATCAAGTTTGCGTGCTTGAAGTAAACACCAATCCCATTGTATTTAACCAGTCATCGAACAACATAACAAAACTACCGCCAGCTGCAACGCACTGACGCGTTTCGACCTTCCATGATCATCATCAGAGTACGACGGCAAACTGACTATCGAGGATCAAACCGCATTGAATATATATGGAAATCAAATTTAGATATGCGGCTCTCACCTCTAGCAGTCTTGCATACATTGAACTTGACTGGAAATGTCGGATGCACAATTTCTATGCAGTCACGAACATTAACTGTTTGCAGCTTTCGCCACATATACATATATAGGCAATACAATTTAAACAATAATTGATTGCGCGGGTGGTGGTAACAATTCTTTAAATCAAGTTTGCGTGCTTGAAGTAAACACCAATCCCATTGTATTTAACCAGTCATCGAACATAACAAAACTACGCCAGCGACCGACGCGTTCGACTCCATGATCATCAGAGTACGACGGCAAACTGACTATCGAGGATCAAACCGCATTGATATATATGGAAATCAATGGGATTGCGGTCTACTCAGCACGCAACTTGATTTAAACAATTGTTACCACCACCCGCGCAATCAATTATTGTTTAAATTGTATTGCCTATATATGTATATGTGGCGAAAGCTGCAAACATTTAATGTTCGTGACTGCATAGAAATTGTGCAGCCGACATTTCCAGTCAAGTTCAATGTATGCAAGACTGCTAGAGGTGAGAGCCGCATATCTAAATTTGATTTCCATATATATTCAATGCGGCTTGATCCTCGATAGTCAGTTTGCCGTCGTACTCTGATGATGATCATGGAAGGTCGAAACGCGTCAGTGCGTTGCAGCTGGCGGTAGTTTTGTTATGTTGTTCGATGACTGGTTAAATACAATGGGATTGGTGTTTACTTCAAGCACGCAAACTTGATTTAAAGAATTGTTACCACCACCCGCGCAATCAATTATTGTTTAAATTGTATTGCCTATATATGTATATGTGGCGAAAGCTGCAAACAGTTAATGTTCGTGACTGCATAGAAATTGTGCAGCCGACATTTCCAGTCAAGTTCAATGTATGCAAGACTGCTAGAGGTGAGAGCCGCAAATCTAAATTTGATTTCCATATATATTCAATGCGGTTTGATCCTCGATAGTCAGTTTGCCGTCGTACTCTGATGATGATCATGGAAGGTCGAAACGCGTCAGTGCGTTGCAGCTGGCGGTAGTTTTGTTATGTTGTTCGATGACTGGTTAAATACAATGGGATTGGTGTTTACTTCACGCACGCAAACTTGATTTAAAGAATTGTTACCACCACCCGCGCAATCAATTATTGTTTAAAATGGACATTATATATATATATATAAATTATTTAACCTGGATACCTTACAAATATTAGTTTATGTAGAAATGATTTTAGGAAAATTGTCTCGTGAGACAGCATTATCATTCTTTTATCGGCAAAGATATGCAGGGCACATTTAATTAAATCAATGAGCTTATAAAATATGTTTAAGTATGTTGAGAACGAGGGTAACCTGATCATAGTCATAAACTAAGATATTATCGTTTTCCTTAACTCTAGAATTTTAGTGCACTTGTTAGGGAAATCATTTTTTCAGCCGAATGCGAATAGCACACAGATGACAGTATTTATTTCTGCACAAACTAAACACGAAACTCACTCTCAAACTTTTCGCCTCAATGAAATGATATTTGTTCATCAAAAGATTTGGTAAAATCACGAAGCCTATATCAATATATACACACCTTTGCCAGTATGAACTAAGCGTTGTATAGTGTAGATAAGGCGATTCATCAAGTGGACCGAGGTCCTCCTTATTGGGAGCACTTCTGGAATATGCCTGAAGTGCTCTCAATAAGAACAAAACTGGTCGAATGAAGGAATTGCTTTTATTACATTACACATTGTCTATTTTATACTAATAAATGCATATATGTGACGGGATTCGTGTTTATATCCAAATTGCCACCTTTATTTAATTATAATTCGTACAGATATCGTCTTTAAAATGTTTGCCTTTCTACTACTTGTTCTCTTGCTATGTAACCAGTACGTAGCTATACTTTCCCATCGCCATCAATATTAATTTATACATTACACAACTCACGAGCAAGTGTATATCTATGATAATTGTTACGGATTAAACGAAACACTTACGAGTTATTTGACTTTGAAAAATTAGCATTTCTAAACAAATCAAAAAAGAAATAAAACATCCACGTCTTATTACTTGTCGATTACGTGATATCACATTCCTATCATAATAAAATATGCTCGGAAGCACGTGAGAAACCAAGTTTCGCCCACCTATGATCAAATAATAATTGTAAAGTATTTGTCCACCAAATTAAATGCTTTTTAGCTAACCGAAGAACGCGTGTAAATTCTACCACACCAGCAATAAAGGTGCACAATTAAGTGCAAATGCCAGCAAAATTATACATGTGAACAAATAAAAATATGCAAATAATTATGTGCTGAATTGAACTACAGTAGTGGGATAAGATTATATGTTTCGGTAACTATTGAAAAATAAGGCAGAACTGGTATAGTAGATAGATTAAGTTTTCTATTTTAAGTTATGCTTATTTTGTTGCGACATCATTTCCATGTTCACATCCTGTCGTTATAATATAATTAAGTATCGTGTAAAAGATGGCAGAATGCCTACATTGTAATAGCCGAAAATAGATGATTATTTATGCCGAAAAAGTTACTCATCAGAATCTGTCACAAGGTAATAATTTCCAAACGAACTTTAGCTGTTATAAAATTGATAATGTCATGTCATGCGCGGCTTCAGTCATGTAGTGGATTAGGTGCATGCCTCTGAACCGTATCAATACTGGCTTGTACGGTACTGTGCCCAAAATGGGCCAAACCGATCTGGCTCGTGATTATAATAATATTAATATTGCTAATAAAAGATTTTGGTTAGAACTGCCTAAAAACAACCCATGTGATGATGTCTTAACTTAACCGAAATCCTTTTCTAGCACAAAGTTGAATAATATTTAGTTTTTATACAATTTGCGTCAATTAATCCTAGAATTTGCATGGCTTGTGTTATGCTAATTAGCACCTATGGCATTTTATATGATTTTAAGATCTGCCACGAAAGATACTAACCATAAAAAAGGCCTCGGGTACACGGCTCGTATTAAAATTCAACAGATTTGCTAGACTATTGTTTCGACTATATTGGTAATTCTTCATGAATATTACGCAAGCAGTTTCACATACCCAATAAGTAAAGAAAAGTAACTAATAAAAATGATATAGTAGGCATAATTTATTATATCCAGCAGGTATGGTCTTTTTCAATTTCAGGCTCATATTCTCCATGCCGCGTTTTGCGTACGCGGGTAATAGCTGTACACGGGCAGTTACACAAAGATCCGATATTTAACATTTTCCAATTTTGTTTTTTCTTTGATAGGGTTGACTCATTTTTACTTCAACTGGAAATGCGGTTCTATCCTATCTTCGTTTACTGGCGACGTTTCGGTGCCTACTTTCCAGCATCATCATCAGGCAACACAACACTGATCACAATAGCAGATTTAAGCAAATGTGGTAACCTCGTTCCAAAACCATCCTATTTATATATATTTGACTCAACACTATTTTAATCATAGAATTTGTCTCAGTAACTAAACTCAATATATAACTTTTTATAATTAGTAGACCAATCATTACCTCACCTATACATCATCTCATCTCGTATGCAGAATATTTTAGGGGAGAGAGACAGTATCGAACCTTTTGTTATTTGTTATAACTGTATTGCTACTATGTCACGGTAATCAAAATTTAAAAATGCTAAAACTAAAACCTTGACTATCATATACTGTATTTTATTTAAAGCCGGGAACTCTAATGTATACAATGGTGTGTGAGGTATTGCGCACATAGCAACAAATTAGTTCAAATATGGAGCAGCAAGTTACGTAGATGGATGGAGAGTGAATGTTATAGCGACGCTTAGGTGAACGATTAAAGAGAGAAAGATAGAGATAGTCTGGACAACTGACGTTTTTCAAAAAAACTAATCGTAAGCACAATGCGAAGTTAATCAACTATTGGAAATAATTGCATAAGAATATTTGCTCCACATTTGCTTAAATCTGCTATTGTGATCAGTGTTGTGTTGCCTGATGATGGTGCTGGAAAGTAGGCACCGATACGTCGCCAGTAAACAAAGATGTGATAGAACCGCATTTCCAGTTGAAGTAAAAATGAGTCAACCCGATCAAAGACAAAACAAAATTGGAAAATGTGAAATATCGGATCTTTGTGTAACTGCCCGTGTACAGCTATTACCCGCGTACGCAAAACGCGGCATTGAGAACCCGAATGCTTACACACCGCAAAATATTAACTTCAAAACCTTCTTCGGGCTCATATGTTGGAATAATTTGAAAAAAATTAGTAGCGACTGTGGTTACAATGACTTTTTGTTTAAAACATGGAATATTATTTGGGTTTCGCTGGCTCGATGTTTCCTGGAATTTCTAATTATTACTAAACATATTTGGAAAATAAGAAAGAAATCATATTCAATTAGATTAATTTTCAACCAATTCATAATTCTTAAAGCATATTTCCCATGCTTAAAAGCAGCAGTCACTCTTGGCTCATATTTTTCAATCCTAAGTAATCTCTGTAATTAACTGCTTAATAAAATTCGTCACAAGCTCAATCATTTCACAGTAAAATTTTATTGGCCTGAAAACCGGGGTTTATAATGCTACAATTTTATTCATTTAGTTTTTATACTTTAATTTAGAGGTTTAAGCCACGGTAATTGTTTTCGCCCAACTGCACTGTTTGCCATAAATTTACGCATTTATTCAGTTGGTTTGGTGAAGCTTTATAAAAATAAATTATAATTTGTTGCGCGGGCGGTGATAATAAGAAATTAAATCAAGGCTGGTATCTTGATATGAACAACAGTCCCATTTTGTGCACACATTTCGTAAGTATAAACTATTTCCTGTATATTGTAATATTGTCTTTCTATACTATAAAATGCTTAATTTGTACTCACAAATATATGTGCATAATGGAATAGGTGTTCATATCAAGATCGTATCCTTGATTTAATTAATAAACTTTAAACTTATATCAAGATTGCAACCTTGATTATAATAATTGTTATCACCGCCCACGCAATCAATGTTTGTTTAATATATATAAATGTGCATTTCAATACCACTTCCCCATGTAGTGTGGTGTCTGTTCAGTAATGACAGATTTTGGATTGTTAGTTGGAACTTTAGGTCTAAATGGATGCAATATGAGCTCCACCTAAAGGAAAAATAGACTAACCAAGTTACGTTATTTAATATATAACTGAAAATGCAGTGCAGTGCGCGTCATGGTGGCTCAATGGTAAGAGCACCAGATTCCAAAGCAGACGCGTCCAGATTCCAGCCCTGACCGTGGCAAATTCTGGCCAGTACATGATGAGTTCCCAATAAGGACGAAACCGGTCTACTGGATGAATTGCCTTTTCTAGACTATAAAATTATTAGTTTTTACTGACATATTTAAGTAAATAATTGGTCAGGTGCTTATATCAAGATCGCAACCTTGATTATAATAAAAGCTTTAAACTTGTCGATTGAAAACTGCTATAAAAATTTTATTCATAGCGTGTACTGGCACTTTTTACTGACCATATTTAAATGTTAATTAAATATTGCATAAGGATTGTCACGCAGTCATTTACAACCACGGGTTTAGCACTTGGGAGAGGACAATGGGGACATGTACAACTTTCAATACAGATACCAGGTATTTAAGATATCCTTCATTAACACAAAAAGTAAACATCCATGGTTAAAATTCATCATGCGTTTGGTATCATTTTAATTTAAGTAGTATATAAATGTATCGCTTTGCGCAGTCCTGACCTTCCTCTTGTGGATTTGACCGCATTTTTCTTGTGCGGGACAATTGATAGCACTCATAGGTCAGTAAAATCTTGAATGTAGTCCATTTTCAGGTGCTCTGATAATTGGCCTAAATTGATGGGTTCTCACTTGTCCCTTCTTTTCCAAGCCTTCCATCAGCTGATTGTCTGAACAATGGAAAATTTTGTTCCAACACCATTTCCAGACAATCAGTTGATGGAAGGCTTAAAAAAGAATGGACAAGTGAGAGCCCATCAATCAAGGCCAATAATCAGAGCACCTGAAAATGTACAACATTCAAGATTTTACCAACCTATGAGTGATATCATTTTAATTGTCTTTGGACTAATAAATTCGCAAATAAAAGAGTTTAACTGACGATTTGGCACCTGCGTAGCATTACAAGAACATGACAGAAATCGTTTATTCGCATAAGTGAACAAACTTTCGCCTTCTGTTTTGTGTTAAAAAATTATGATAAGCTATGGGGAAATTAAATTTCTCATAAAAGTAAATTTCATTAAGTTTTGTGAAATAAAAAGTCAGCTGTGTGATAAAATAGGGGAAAACGCTCGGTGGCTTAATTTTGCTTTTAACTGGTTCTCTTAGCAACGACTCAAACGTTTTCCCAGTGAGTATAAAACGATAGTTTTAGTGCGAAATTTTGCCTAATAATCCATGACAAAATAAGCTATAGCCAGAAATTATGGCCGAAACCTATCCGCTAGATTTATTTACACGCGAAATAGGGAATGACATACACACACATACACACATACTTCATTCTATCGTCCTAACCCCGAAACCAATTTCAAAAATTGAACCCGTCTTCGAGGAACCGCACTTAATTGAGAATTTTCTTTTTGTTATAATCATGTCCGACAAAACTCGCTGAATAAGTATAGCCATAGTTTTTTCTATGATTAACTTTTCTGTTCTGTAGTTGTATTAAGAGAGAATGTTGCTCAGTGTGGCATGGGTTATTACTGGAATGTCGCCTAATAAGGACGCAATTGTGGTCCACTAAATAGATTTTCTCTCACAATAACGTTATTTTAGGCACGCACCTTATCAATAAATGACCTCATTCATCCTCACCGTTATCTTTATTTTCGATGAAATAAAATTAAGTCTGCCTTCAACAAAGTTTCCGTATTGAATAATATACTTCGCTTTTTAACTACAGGTTAGATAACCCAATTGTAGGCTAGAAACAAAAGAAATAATCAGATGTGCATTATCATATAAATTGGTGCATATGTCCCACAATTGATCACCGCGACTTTCTATTATGCCATGCCTTAGCTACAGTAAACGTGCATTAATGTTAAAATTGTTTGTTCGAGTTCCTATTTCGTTACGATTTCATTTAACACTAATATAACTTATCTACTATGCAACTTACACATAGTTACCACCATAATGCTCCCTTTAAACTAAATGATTCACAGCACTAATATTTACGATAAAAAATGCTAACTTGCGTTATTTATTTCTCATTCTACGGATTATTGTAATTTATTTATTTCTGGTTTCTAACCTTTCCGTCCTTATTTCATTTTAATTAACATCAACCGAGTATATTTATATATATACATAAATATATATATATATATATATATATATATATATACTATTGTACGTAAGTTCAAGCTTTCTATTGTGGTGATCACTGTAACAGGTAAAAGACAAAGCTACGAAATCCTGAAATTCATAAATATCCGATTGATAGATAGATAGATATATATGTATAGACATATATATATAGATAATATGATATGATAGATGAATAAATGAATAGATAGAAGATAGATAGATAGATAGATAGATAGATAGATAGATAGATAGATAGATAGATAGATAGTAGAATCTGATCTAATTGTTGAGTGAGGGTTTTCATGTGCTCTATGCAATGCATATATTGAGTTTAGTCACCGAGACAAATTCTTTGCTTAAAACCATTGGTAAGTCAAAATATATCGAAAATAAATATAGAACTGTTTCGGAACGAGATTACCACATTTGCTTAAATCTGCTATTGTGAGTATTTTGCTGTGTATAGTGTCGTTATGATAGAACCGGAAATGAGGTTCCGCAACGTCGCCAGTCAACGAAGATTAGATCGTACCCCATTTCCCGTGGTTAGTACGAACGATGTTGAAGATTTCGGAAGAAAGGGACGAATCGACACACAGCCAAACGGAAGACCTGATCGGTACGTATTCGGAAATGGGAATCAATCGGATCTTTGCGAAACTGATAGTACAAAGCAACAATCCACGAACACAACTCGCGAAGAGTCAACATTTGATGCTCGCACTGCTCAAAAGAATCCTTCAAAACATATTCTGTATTTCAATTTAACTGTAAAGCTCAATGTTCAATGTCTTGTAAAGGGACAATACTTAGGCACCCAATTTTACCAGACAATAGAACGGATAGGTTATAGCTGGATTGCTATACTTATATAAGCGCAATTCATTTTCTAAACACACACACACACGCGCTGTAACACTTACACTGTTTTCCGTCATATGTTTGACTCGGATTTACACTTGATCTTGTGCTGTTCGAATACAATCTGGCAATCGTGATCTCTTTATTTATTAAGCGGATCGGACAAATGTCATGGCCATCAACATAATGTGTTCATATCCTGCTGCCCATGCTAATCTAATTTTTGACACTCAATTAGGCATACCTTCCACAAAAACTCCATTCACTGACAAGATAATATGACCTACCAAGTAATGCTGCGAGTACTTCAGGACAGCGGTCTCCGCTTTGGTTGGCCAATCTTTCATTGCAGGTTTTGGTAGCATTTCCAACGATCCTGTTCAGGGCTCATTTAGTTAACTATTTTGCATGACCGCTTTGTGAAACATCCTACTGCACTCCAATTACAGAATTACATCCTTATATCATTGCTAAGCAAACTCCAAGCTCACATTAAAGTTATATAATTTGTTTCTAGGTATACTTAGTGTTAGACAGAATATGTTTACGATCCGTGGATACGTATATAGTTTTTTTAGTTAAAATGCCTGTCAATTTGTCGCTTTTTAAACAGATTGGTTTTTATTATTCATTAGTCACACTAATTAAAAAACCTTTCGCGTTCTTTTCGTATTACAGGATGTGCTAGTTAGACTTTTTTATTTTTAAAACAGTTTCGTCCGAAATGTCACAGTTTTAATTGCACCGTGTCGATTTTCAAAGTTTATGCATTTTAATTTTTACCGAAAACCATTTAAATCAATGTATCTTAATAATTTTACTATTTAACATACCCTGTGTAATTATTCTCATCACAGAGGAAAACTTGTCATAGTTACACTGTACCAAATGTTTTCTCATATTATTTATATTTATAGTTACGCATTGAAGTTATTTTTATATATTCCGAACGAGATTTATTAAACGACCTAAAGAATATACGTAATATAACCGATTTAAAAGACACATTTTTTGATATTTTACGCTTCTCTAGATGTAATAACTTAGTCCATTTTTCTTTCACTGAAAAATAAGACTATCAGTATAATATAATTTTATGTCCTAAATGGTTGGTCTTCGAAGACAATAACATGTATTTTCAGCTATGACTTCAACAAAAACGCGTGCGATTTAATATAGAAGCGCTTTTGATGCATTTATCAACTCATTTTCTGCTTAAGCCTAACACAAAAAATGAATTTTGTTTAAATAGAGGAGCACAGTTAAAATACAGGTAAACAGAAAAACGATACATTAATCCTGGAACCTCAATTAGAGAATGCAAAACTTAATACGTTTTCACGTGTAGTTTTAGGAAGCCTCATGTTGATGTCAGTGCACAAAATAGTATTTTCGTTTGTCCAACGCTGAACGACGTATTTTTATCGTGATACCCTGGTCTTGGTGGAGCATATTGAAAAATGTAACCCTAATTTAAATTGTAAACCGAATTGTTGTCATGTCGCATTTTTCATAAGACAATAAATGTTTCGTTATATTCGTACACGCTACACCGATATCATTTCGAACGCACCAAGTTGATATAACTTCCGTTATTCGTGAATTCAACCTCATACAGCAACAGACAAAATATGATGACCCACGGTTTAAATTTGAATTTCAGATAAAATTATTTGCAGATTATAAAACTATTTTTTTCTTTCGCGCTTGGTGGAATATGTTTTGCGACAAAAGTGATAGAAGCAAAGTCAGCGTCAGGAAAAATATGGGTTTTATTCTGTTATTAGGTTTGCACTGATCCATATAAATGTGATGGATAACCGTTAATGATATGAGAATTTAGCCCACTATCTAAATCTGTCTGTAAAATTTCTCGCGAAAGTATACAATATTTATATATTTTATATATAAATATATTGTATATATATGTATATATATATATATGTATATATGTATATATGTATATATGTATATATGTATATATGTATATATATATATATATATATATATATATGTATATATGTATATATGTATATATGTATATATGTATATATATATATATATATATATATATATATATGTATATATGTATATATGTATATATGTATATATGTATATATGTATATATGTATATATGTATATATGTATATATGTATATATGTATATATGTATATATGTATATATGTATATATGTATATATGTATATATGTATATATATGTATATATGTATATATGTATATATGTATATATGTATATATGTATATATGTATATATGTATATATGTATATATGTATATATGTATATATGTATATATGTATATATGTATATATGTATATATGTATATATGTATATATGTATATATGTATATATGTATATATGTATATATGTATATATGTATATATGTATATATGTATATATGTATATATGTATATATGTATATATGTATATATGTATATATGTATATATGTATATATGTATATATGTATATATGTATATATGTATATATGTATATATGTATATATGTATATATGTATATATGTATATATGTATATATGTATATATGTATATATGTATATATGTATATATGTATATATGTATATATGTATATATGTATATATGTATATATGTATATATGTATATATGTATATATGTATATATAATATATATATATATATATATTATTATTATATATATATATATATTTATAATAGAGAATTTCTTCTTTAAGTCACCTTTCTATTGTTAAAATGGAAATATCGCACTATCCAGGTGTGTTTATAGAATAATGATATACAAAATGCTCACACAATGGCATTAACATGAAGTTTCCTAAGCTACGTGTGTATAGTTATGTATTTTCTATTTATTATTTACGGACTAACATATATACATTATTTGTTTACTTTTATGTTCATCTTTTTCTTCCGTTTAAACAAAATATTTCTTCAGTAAATCAGTTGATATGATGGAGCGAATGCCCACTGCACAACATCGAGCGTATTATTTAAATTCGTTGTTGGAAATAAACGTTTATTCTATTCGAATGGTAAATATCCTACAATCGATGTCTCTTTATGCGGTAACATTTAATTGATTATTGTCATTATTGTCATAATGATGCTGATCCCATGTTTTGAACTGAAAGCAACTATTTAGCACACTAGGAGTGCTACCTGAAGGTAGAGTCCACAGTTATTACTGTAACAACACTGTGCTTATCGGTTTCTAATTTTATTGTATCACTGCCCCCAAAGTACTATTATATAAACTAGATTATGATAGCTATAGTAAAGATGACAAAGTATTCGACAATAAGTAATGTTTACGAAGGTTTCCAAACTAGTACAAAAACTAGCTATTAAAATTAAAATGTAGAATAATGGGAAAACTTAACCTGTTAACCAATTATATCAATAATGTTTCTTGGAAAAAGTTTTAAAGTATTCTTGTAACTCACAGTTATAAGTGTGTAATAGGTATTGCGTACCTAGTAACAAAATAATTCAAATAGGGCCGGAAAGATATACCAAAGTCAAGATGAATATAAGATATAATGTCGTGTGCACATGCATGTACATCTACGCTACATACTTACTGTATATTGGGTCCATAAATGTGGGACAGGTGGATGGTAATGAGTGTTCATAATTATTCACTCTCAATTTGGTGTCGTTTAGTCTATCCATTAATGCATTGTGTTGGTACCATTTACAGGCTCGGTATATATTCAATATACTGAGTTGGCTTCTATGTCACAGTTTTGAAGAATAAACGATGTTAGTTCCAGTACTGCTTGAATGCACACCCACATTATGAGATTGTACCTTCCAAATATCACACATTCCTTGACAAAATATATAGTGCGTATAGGGAGTTATACTGGTTGCTACGGCTGGGTCGCCAGTAACCACGAAACACGTGTGCACATGTGATTATATCTTCCGATAATGCTAACTTTCGTAAAAATTCTGTTTGTACTTGAATTTGTTTATTACTAGGCAGCCAATACCTAATAAAATTTTGCAAACATATCCGCTATTTTGCTCGACGGCTGGTAATATATATATCACGGTTTGGTCCTCTTTAGTACACTCTTATTATATATATATATATATATATATATATATATATACATATATTCATTGTACCCTCTCCTATGTGCAAGAACAAAAAGAAATTTTATCAGATATAAGAAAATTTTCTTTCGCATTATCTTCTCAAATATCTACTAATGAAAATATCTTTATATATAAATTGGAAAGCAAAACAAGATAGAAATATGTAAACAGAGAGTGTTAAAAACGGAAACCATTTAATTGTTTATGGTAAATTGTTCTGTTTAATTTACCATTAGTTTCTTTTTTAATAGTACATCTAGGAAAGGCAGACGATCATCTTTCTCATGTTCTGACGTGAAACCGATATTCTTATGTGCTTTGTTGAAGTTTTGTAGCAGTGTTCATGATTGCGACCTGTTCTTAAGGACAATAAATATATCATCCACGTACCATATATATTGAGCACATTTACTTATGTCACCATTTATTGATGTTCCGAAATGTGCCTAGTAATTGCGCAGCCGATATTTCTAGTTTAGTACAATATATCAAAATTGTTAACGATAAGAGCCGAATATGAGAATTTTCATAACTGCTATATGAATTGTAAATTATTTCTAATTAGTCTGTTTTCTGTCATGCCCTGATGAGAATCATGCTTAAATGCAATTGAATGTTTTGGTTGATTTAATTTACTCCCACTTTATAACCACCTAGGCAAACATTGCTTGTTTGATAATCCTCATTCTCTGATCTGAAATGCGTAAGGGATTTTCATTATTGAAATAAGCTGGACATATCAAAACTGAAATTTATTTATTCAAAAATGTATATTTATTAAGATACTTAGTAAAACTTCTATTTAACTGGGGCCTGTTATAAATAAAAACGTGATCATTAGCACAAGCATTTTCTCTTGATGACGTCACGTAATACACACAAGTTTTTACCTGCTAGTTTATCAGAAGCATGTTTAACTAGTATATTGTGTGATTCAAGCCTTACCCGCTGTAAATGATATATATTATTTGACGATTTACAAATAAAGACGAAAACGGTTTACTGGATGTGCTGCATATTTATATAATAAAATGCTTAGCTTATGTAATATATAATGTGACTGGTGTTTATATCAAACTCACAAACTTGATTTAAATAATTTTTATCACTGCCAACGCGAGCATCGATCATTTAATTATATAAATGTTCAATTCAATACCACTTATTTGAGTAGCATGGTGTCTGTTATATAATGATATATGTCAGGCGGCTAGTCTAATATTTATTTTTAAAGAGACACCATTTACGTTCTACCCGAAGAAAAGGTTAACCAAAATCAAGAGTTAGCATATATTAGTTAAAATTTTGTATATCTCAATGGTTAGCGTCACATACTCCGAACCTGGCAAGCACAGATATGAGACGTGTTCGTAGCAATTTCCGCTTGAATACATTCCAATAAGGGAAAAACCTGCCTACTGGATGAATTTCCTTTTCTTCACCATACAATGATTATTTATACTGACAGATGTATATATAAGGGGGTTATTGTTTATATGAAGCTCGCAACCTTGATGTAAATAATACTATTTCTAGTCTTTAGTACAGTTAGCTGCTTCGATGGGGTATATTTAGATTTGACATGCATTGTGTCGAATTTTGATTGGCTGTAATCCGCGTTCTTGATTGGCCAATCCGACTTTAAGTTTTGTTATTTGTTTGCAAGGAAATTGATTATTATTTCGTTAGACTCACAATGATCCGGTAAAAGTGAAACAGTTGCGTAATTTGGATAATAAATTATGCTCATTTTAAACTATCGATAAATCAAGGATTGAAATTTGTGTTCTTGCTACTCGTATACATTTCCAAATTCAAACTTCGTGCTTATCAGTTACTTCTAATAAATACTTACTTTTTATAAAAGTAATGTTGGCTTTGAAATTGTTTGAGAAGTATTCTTCTCATATATATTAGGCCAATTTATTCGAAATAATTGTGGCTAAACCGTTTTGACTACTTTAGGATCATAATTTCGGCACAAAATAACAATCGAAAAATTTTCAATTAGAATGGATACAATTTTATATTAGGTGTTTATCGCTTATCTAGGAACAAAATGTTTCTATATGTTGGAAGGAAATTTTACATTGCCAGATATTGGAGGTAATTAAACACACGAGATATGACCGAAAGCAGAATTTTGTAGAATACGCTCAATATGGTGTTATATTATTCTAAATTGTGAATGTAAAATTGATGCGTGTAATTTCATAAATCAATCACAAGTTCTTGAGACATTATTTAATTATGTCATTCGTTTATTTTTTTCTTCCTGTCTCTATCATCATTACAGTGCAGCAGATATTCCATACGTAAAATGTCTCAAAAATATTTAATTCAAAGTAGCAAAGTCAAGTTGAGGTCAAACCAAAGTTTAGATACAACAGATTTAGATTTTTCTAAAAAGGAATGAAGATTAAGCAATATGGGAATCTGTTTTGTATTAAAAAGTTTACTCAAGAAAATTGAAAACCTCTATTTAAATTAAGGTGGCCAGCTTGCTGTCAAACCAAATCCATTTATATTAATATTTGCCAGTATAAACTAAGTGGTGCGTAAGTTAGTATGAAGTAGGCTGCTTTCGTCTTTATTTGGATCTCCTAAAGTACTGTTAAGAAACTGTCCACAGACGGGCACGAAATTAGGCACATTTGCTTCTGAGTATGTAAATCAATCCAATGCGCGAACCTGACACACAATACACACAATTTTCGCTTGCACTATCCACCAGAAATCTCTCCTCATGTAGCAGACACAACGCTACACGTGGAAGTAGCTTTGAATTGATTCTTTATATAACTAAAAAATCCTTTGGGAATGCGAGCTATATTAAAATGCATAATACCAAATCCAAATGCCAAGATAAAAAGAAATTTTATTTTATAAAAGAACTGTTTCCCTCTTATTATCTCTCCAAATATCTAAAAACGAATATATGTACAATGAAAGGCAAAAAATGGTAGGATTCAACGGAGAGAGGTGTGAAATTAGGAACCCACTAATAACTTGCGGCCGTCACATCCGGTTCACGCTCAATGCCAGAAAATGACTTAAGTACTCCTGTAAATAAGACTGAAATGTGTTTGTCCCCAGAGCAGCATGTAAGGCTAACTTATTTCTCTTAATGCATTTTGTAATAACGTTAATGACCACGCGTGAAATATGTACATGCGCGGCTTCACTGATATTTTAAGCAATTGCAGACACATATTCCCTAATCCATTTGAAATAAGCGTTTAATTTGGAATTTTTTTCATTTTGGTAATTAACCGTCTGGTCGATTGGTCCACGTGAGTTGATCGACGACTTGCGCATTTATATTGGTAAATTATTTTCGAGGTCAATATTTTCAGCTGAAGAAAATGAAGGTCTGTTTATCTGATAAGGATCCTATGCAGTTTATTATAGCTTGCATTAAAAAAGAATCATTCAAT